>NQII01001931.1:78979-151263 GCA_002778355.1 Clitarchus hookeri | reverse complement strand
GGGGGGGGGGAATTTGTTGACTCCTCATTGCGTGCACCACGGTGACGACATTGGCTGCCGCGGGTGGGCGCGGGGAAGGGGGGCCAGCTGAGGTGATGACTTCAACATGGCTGCCGCTACGGAGGGGTGGCACCATCCAGTATGGCTGCCGATAATTTAAAAAACTTTTATACTTATATTACACAAATTTTTTAATTTGCTTGCTAACAAAATAGCCACCAACTTGTACTTGCTGCAAACATGGACGCCAATAATTTTATAAAAAAATATTATAAATTTTTTACATAACTTTTTACATACATTTTAATTTACTGGCTAGCAAAATGGCCGCCTACATTTAAAACAACTTGTACTAGCTGACAAAATGGCCGACAACTTGTACTTACTGCACACATGGTCGCCGATTATTTAAAAAAATTTTAATACATTTTTTACATAAGTTTTAATTTACTGGCTAGTAAAATGGCCGCCAACTTGTATGGGTCGGCAAAATGGCCGCCATGTTATGCATGCCTCATCCAATATGGCTACCAATAATTTTTAATAAATTTTTTACATAAGTTTTAATTTACTGGCTGGCAAAATGGCTGCCATGGAATGTTCTAGAATGTACTGGCCGTCATGGATTGGTAGGTTCTAGAATGTACTGGCTTCCAAAATGGACGGTTCGGGAATTATGGTCAACTATGCTTATAAGTATAGCATAGGCTGTGAATGCAAGAGCATGAAGTATGATAGGGGTGACTCCTCACTCGTTGACTCCTCATTGCCAAAAAGGAGTCGATTAGCCACATTGTGGAGTCTTACTTAAAAAAATTAAAATTAAAAAAAATTAAAAAAATATTTTTGAAACAAATTGTAAGAGCCTCGCGTAGCCAATCTTTTTAGAGCCTTGCGTAGCCAATCAGCGATGGGAGCCTTGTGTAGAGATGGGCGCCTTGCGAAGCGTGCGCGCCGCGGCGACGTCATTGGCTGCTGTGGCATGCTGTGTCATGCTATCTATGGGCGCGCTGTGCAAAATAGCCCCCTACTTGTACTGGTTGGCAAAATGTCCACCATGTTATTGCATGTCTCATCCAATACGTTGTTTTTTTAAAAACATTTAATAAAATGTTATATAAGTTTTAATTTACTGGCTGGCAAAATGGCCGCCAACCGGCTGGCAAAATGGCCGACAACTGGCTGCCAAAATGGCCGCCAACTGGCTGCCAAAATGGCCGCCAACATGGCCGACATCCTGCGGATGCATTCCTTCTCAAAAAACTCCTGCTCTTGCATTCCACCTATCTTGTGTCCCTGTGTCCCTGTCATGAACCTGCATTCAAATGCTATATATAAAACTACTCTCGTTTTATTTAAGTTCGTCAATGTTAGCCGGCAATGGTGAACGAAACACTTAATCCTTTACGTACCCCCATAGAAAAAAAATCGTACGGAGTAAGATCTGGTCTTCGTGGGAGCCAGTGATGAAGAGCCTGGTTATCAGCTGCTTCTCGATCAATCTAGCGTTGCGGTAACGTCTCGTTCAGGTATCCGCGAACAGCTAGGTGCCAATTGGGTGTCGCACCATCCTGCTGAAAAATTAAGTCCCCCACCGCTTCTTCTAACTGAGGAAACAACCACTCTGTAAGCACGTCCAAATAAGGGATTCCAGTTGAACAGTCGTAACATATTCACATTTAGCAAACTGAATAACACAGAACGCCTTCTGTTGTTCCGTTGCCATCGTGATGAGGACTAACACACAACACACGCTCATAGTGCGACAACAGACGCTCCCAGTGTCATCTCTCGGCACATAAGAGAAACATCAGACCGTCCCCTTCACATTAACGTGTCGAATGCGAGTTCGCTACCCTCTCACCACCTCAAACCGAGAGTTACGAACGCCATCCAAACCGTAACACTGGACATGCTGACGTGCGACGAGTTTGATTATCGCGTAGATGTCGTTCGGGCCGGTCATGGTGGTCACATTGAACATTTGTGAATGTATGGTAAACCAACTTCGCGGTTCCGCGGTTCATTTGATTGGTCAAACAAGGTAGTAGGTTGTTTGGTTTGATATTATAGACCTTCAAATTTGGGGTATTCTTTTATACTCAACCTGTACAAAAGGGTGGGAATGGAGTGAGAGTTTTAGTGGAAGGTCGTGCTGACCTCGGCAGTGCTATCGATGTAGTATCGATTTGTCATTGCTGTACGATACCAAAGAAAGTATGTGTGTGTATGTTGAATTGTATCGCAGGCGTAGGCTGTTTTCCTAGAAATAACACACGTATCGTTGACGTCGTATCTATGCGACTAATCGTACCCAAGCGCTTCTGTGTCCTCTGACTTCATCAATGTAAGAGTTAAGGGTAGACCACATTGGTAGAATGAGACAAAACATGGCATATTTTTAACGACAGTTTATTATTTAAACTTTTGAAGCGATTTAGGGTGCCCGTTAACAAGTTGCTTCCCTTTTTTTTTTTTTTGCTCGTTTTTGGGCCCTAAATACCTTTACTGTACGAAAATTTCACTGAAATTCTTCATAACTTGAGTTAAAATTGTTCACACAATTCTATGAAGAAAGAGGAAGGGAGGGTGTGGAGTATCAAGATAATAACATAGTTTGCGGTGAATCCGTAGGAGAGGAATGTGTGTAATAAAAGTTACATTCTCTAACCGAAATGTTTTTCGCTCCACTCTAGGTTATAAAACAGCATTTTGTTTACAAATATAAATTATTTTCTTCACTTTGGTTTATAATCACGCAAAGTGAGTCTTATTTTTTCCCATTTTCTATATTGCTTGGTTTTTTTTATCAAATGTAGTCAGCAGTTGGCATTTGCATTTCCATATCGTCAGAACCTCAAATTACGCGGCTGCCTTCCTAATGTTCTTATCAAGTTTGTGTTGCACGAAGTGATCCGAGGATCATAGTATTCATTTAAGTAAACAGCAATTTTTACAAAATGTAGCTCGTAGTAATTACTTAAAGTGAATTATTGTTGTTGGCTTCTTCTAGTCCCAAATTTTACAATTTTGTTAAATAAAAGTTGTAAAATTTTTGAATTCTTTTACCAAACAGTTAGTTATTGTATATTGTATTAATTTTGTATAAAACTCATAATAGTCAATTCACGGTTACTTCCAACTTTTTTGGATCCCTGCTAAATTTCTACTTCTAGAATATTCTTCCACCTCGTGCAAGCAAAGCTTAACCAAGTCTAGAAAATTTCACCAAAGGTACAACGCACCGAGTTCGTGGGCACTCAGTGTAAAAAAAATTCTCATGAAACTATTTTACTAGGCATTACCAACACACCCGTTTTCTCACTGTTTTTATTCATATGAATTATAAATGATTTATTATTATTGATAGATAAAATATGAGTAAAAATTCAGTTTAACCAAAAATAAGGTACTGTTAGGTACGTTAACAGAAGTATAAAATGCTTGTGATACATGACATATTTAGGAAATAACCAAACATGTAATACATGGGGTGATTTTGCAAAGGTTTGTTTGAAAAAAATTGTGAAGAAACCGCTAATAGACTATAGATTAGCTAATCCATTTGTGTCGTTCGGGAAACGTAAAAACTCTTGATTAAGTTCTAGATTAAATCGGTTCCGTTATAGCAACGTTTCGTCTGTGCTGATAGTTTCGTCAGCACTAGAACTTATTCCAAACAGCTGTTTCATATAGATCTTGAGGTGTTGCATGAAGTTAAGGACGTTCAACTTTAGCATTTAAAAAATAATAAAACTTTTGACAGAACCTTTATTTTAAACCTAAAATCGTATGAATATGCTCTGATTACAGTTCATTAAGTTAACGCATATGAAGTGCAGGATTCTAAAATGTTACCACAATGTAATGCAAACAGATCGTTATAAAATCAAAGAATTTATTTTTAGTAGAAAAAGTTAATTGCCGCTAGTTAATGGAACAGAGTGTAAGGGTCTGGTGGAAATTGATTTATTTACGTTGAATCGCAAGGTAATAATGCAAAGTGTTTTCGAACCTACTACATACCCGAGATTTCTTTTAAAAAAAGTGGGGTATAAAATGGACTTCTGACAATGTTTGTTACTGTACGTACAGAGCGTAAAAATGCAGATTTGTCTTATTTTGCCAGTTACCACAGTTGTTATGAAAATGTTCCGCGTGTGTTAAGTGGGCTGTAGTGATTTATTTTGTCAGATGAAATAGACTTCAAATTGCCTTGCCGACAGTGATAACCTACTTAGGTCCACAAAACTGCCTCTACATCGCGTACGCTATTAACGCCTTTGTTAGGTAGTCCAGCATTTACGTGTCACTTTTTACCGAGTGTTTGTTTGAATGCTGATCTTTTTTCCAAGTGTAATAATTACCTCCATCAAATTTTTACGCTGCCTGCTAATTGGTTGAATAATTCGTTGGCACTTTGTTTATAAGTCTGTGTCGTTTATTTTTAATGGTAGTTTAATTTTTACTGCGTAGCGCAAGGTGACTTTAGGCCAGTCTTCAGAGTTGTGAAATCTGCTTTCAGTTACAGACACACGTCCACCAAGGAGATTTTCTATTGTATTGAAGGTTCTTTTTACTATCGTAATCCCTGATAGAAGAAATCATTTCGTCTATGAATGCATGCGCACGCCTTACAACTTGTTATGAAGACGCACGAGGGAAAAGTTTTCAAGGGTTTGGCTTCTAAATCCAGAAAAATATCCCGTCGCTCTAACGCTGGCGAAGTGTCAGCCACAGTGGCTTTTACTGACTGAGAACTTGTGCTTGCTTTCGTACACACGCATCAAGTTTCATGAGTCGCCGCAAACACACGCATTTGTATATTGAATTAAATGGCGGTGTTGGTCATCCTTAACTTGTGTTTGGCCCCACTGTAAATACAGCGACGGCGAGGAGGAGAAGTTGAAAATTGTTAATTTAATGCAATATTTATAAAAATCTTGCGGTAAAACCAACATCTTGGAACTGTGATTGGCGGAACAAGCATGTGCGAAATAGTATTGCATGTAGTCGAACAATGCTGTAAGCAGCTCCGTGTGACGCATTTGTGCAGCTCTGGTCGGGATAGCACAGCGGTTAGATCTTCTGCTGGGGTTCGAAAGCCTCAGATAACTATAAAGCATGGATCATTAAATATTTGAACGTAAATGTCATTACTGAGGATGAAAATTGTTTTGTTGGAATGAAAATAATTTGATACCGTAATCACTTGTTTTGCCCAACAACGCAGGAAACGTCCGTATGATAGAAACGCATTTAATGAAAAAAGCCCAATTTTTTTTTCAAACTATTAACGATGGGTTTTTTACTACACAATCAAACAGGACGAATAATTTTCCTGCTATGCGCTTTAAGGCACGCATTTTACGAGTCCTGTCATAATTTGCAAATATGCATGGCTTTGTTACTGTATTAATAGCTAAATGTTATGGTAGGAGAGATGGCGAACATTTAAGGGTAGGTATTTGAGGCACAGTGAAAATTTGTGTAACACTTCGTTTCCAATGTCTGAATAGAGAATCGAACACCTGGCTGAGGGGTTGTGGGACCTAGCCAACCCTTGAATTTCTGAATTTGGAAACAGTTATCTGCAAAAAAAATTCTTCAAGTACTTTGAAATTTTAATACCTTTAAATTTAACATTTAATTGAAAAAAAAAAAGGCCATATTATTTGGTCGGGTTTAAAATGATGCCAGAAGGTTTCAAAATAGTATTTCATTAATATTGAAAAAATATATTTGAGGCACGCTGAAATTTACACAGAATAATCATCGTACCCAGAAAATGATATTTATGAAATGAAAGGCCATTCTGATGGTTTTTTTTTAATCTGCTAGGTGATAGATAATGTTGTACGTGAGTGCGAGTAAGAAGCGTTATGGGTAGGTTTTAATGTAATCATCGACAGGCACATTCTGGTAAATTATGCCGACAGTGTCATGTAATGTGTTTTTACTAGGTACTGTGTCAACAAATCGATCGAAATTATCAGAAGCTACTCCAGTATATAACCCATTTACTCTAACTGTGCCTTCAGGACATAATGTTGATCGACTGGAAGAAGAAAATGTAGCCTCTGTTTCCAATTATTCGATCACATGGCAGCAGTGACCGTACCTATTGATTATCTCAACAATTTCTCGAGAGCTTGTTATGCTTTTTAACGTCATAGCATGTGTAGTATGTTTACTTGTTTTAATTTTCCCATTCGAGATATTGTAAATTAAATCTTCAGCTAATGAACAACTTTTCCTTTCACATTCACTGTTATTTTTACTTTTGTGGCTACAACCCCGCAATACTATCGAGTAAAAATCTTTAATATTTTGCGGTATCGAATATTTACCTTTCAGTAAGTCAGATGTTTTCAAATCTTTAGGCAATTGTGTTTTTTGGATATGAAGAATTGAACGTCGTAGAATGATAGTAGCACGCTGGAGAATGTATTTTTCTTCTATTAGCGTAAACAAATCATCATCAATTTCATAACCGTTCGCTCCAACTATTTTTTTTGTCCCAATGACATTTGTAGCGGGTCTCCATATTTTTTATTTAGTTTTATTTCAAAATGAATTTTTCTAAATATACTGTCGTACTTGTTATCGTATTTCATTGCAATGCAATTACAAATAATTATTACATAATGAACTGAAAGAATACAATGTTTTACTTTAAAGAATATATTCCTTAATGAAACTGCACATTTCTTCAAAAGATTCTTGATGATATTTTAAATATTTGTGAAAATCAGTTGTTTTTTTAAGGTCTCGCAGTTTGTTAAAATACTCCTTTCGACAAATTCGATGATTATTTATGTTGTCTGAACTTGCAACTTTTTTATACAATTTAGTATCCTATATAAATTCTTCGTACTGCTTTAATAATACTTTTAATTCATCTTTATTGAGAGCATGAAGAGGTTGTCGCTGTCCTTTGTATTTCTTAGAGTATTTGCTACATGAAATACAAACATCTACTTAATTTTCGCTTTGCTGTTAAGTTTCTAACGTATTATCTTCCAAATGTGTGCTTGATGTTTCAGCAACAAATTCTGTATCACCAACATTAACGTTTTCTTCAGATGTTGATGCGTCACACATACTTTGTTCATCTGAAGCATGCTTATTGGATGGTAAAATATCTGTAATATATAATTAATATTAAAAACAAATAAAGCACAATATTTAGTAAGTAAATCAAGCCTTATTTTAATAAATGATAATATTAAAGATCAAAATATTTAAAATCAATATTAGTTAATCTTAGACTTACAAATTTATTTTCAAGAAAAAAAATTAAATAAATTTCTTATATTTTAACGAATAAAGTAATTAATTTTATTAAAATTATGTTTTAAAATTATATACATTTTTTACTCTCCAAAATAATTTAAACTTGTAAGTATTTCCGGCTTACAATTTTTTATTCCATATATTGAGACAACTGTAAATACTCAAGCAGGTAGCCTACTAAATTCGTTGCTGACTAGATGCTACATCTATTGAATCGAGTTATACAATACGAAATCCGTAAATAAAATTAATAATAACAATTTATATTATTGTACTATATAAAGAGTTTTCGTGCATCCTATATAAAGTATTTATCCTAGTTAGGGGCTCTGAGTGTGTTACGTTATTTATTGATATATTATACATAATGAAATGTAATATTTTACTATGCCTAATGTACACGAAGGTACACAGGGCTTTCGTGAAGCGTTTTCGTCGTAATACTTCTTCATCAAAGCGAGGAAATTTCTATAGCAGAGGGTGTGATAACCCTCATCTGAATTAACCCTGGATGATAAAACAATGTATTAACATTTTAACTCATGTTCTTGCCAAATTTTCAGCACTTCACTGCTCTTTTGTAGAGTTTTTTCACTGAACACAATGCTTTTTTCACCACTTTTTTTTTACATATAACACATACTGTTTTTTTCCTACCATGATTTATATATAATCAATTCGTACTGTCAAAATAGTAAAATAACTTAATAATGCAAAGAAAATAGAATAAATGTGGTTTCACGTGTTTCGCTACGAATGATCGTATTTTAACTACTCCAAAATTTCCCTTGCAACTGCACGTTTACACTGAGTAATGTGAACTGTCAGACAGCCAATCACAACGCAGAACATTTCATTCCAGCTGGCCGCCAATATACGCTCTCTCTCACACTCAAACCTACCCATAACGCTGCTTACTCGGACTCACGTACAACATTCTCTATCACCTGGCAGGTACAACTGTAAAGCACTGTAAAACTGTAACACCGGACATGCTGACAAGAGCGTGGAACGAGTTTGATTATCTTGTAGATGTCGTTCGGGCCGCTCGCGGTGGTAACATGGAACATTTATGAATGTATGGTAAACAAACTTCACGGTTGCACAGTTCATTTGATTGGTCAAGCAAGGTTGTAGGTTGTTTGGTTTTGATATTATATACCTTCAAAGTTGGGGTATTCTTTTATACTCAGGCTGTACTCTGGGCCCACAGCCGAGAGGACGTGCATGATTGTTTGCCTGCGCTTGAGAGACATTAGGCTGCAGCCAAGTTTCACGCCACTCCACAACTCCACATGACGACGACATAACTGTTACTGCATTGATTTGAAGCACTGAGGCTATGCTACTGTTGGCTGGTGTTTTGTTTCCCGTAGTTCTGCGTTTCTATTTTATAATTTATATTTTATAATATTTCCACAGTAACATCAGCGGGCGTCGGTTTCAGTCCCGAAGAGGACAAAATATAAAACGCTAAATACAAAATCAGTACTAAACGGGAGAAGTAAACATTTTGTTAATATATATGTATACACACACACACACAACAAACGGAACAAGGCTTAGGTGTACTTGGAGCGTGAGGCAACTTTTAGAAAATTGTCATATGTTCCTCTTGTGAGCGTTGATTTTCTGCAATCAGCAGTGTGCAGTAGCAATTGGTCTTGGCTACTTGCAGCTGTGGCAGGTTTCTGAGACGTACATATGTATACGCGACAAAGAAAGCCACCTGACTGAGGCCTAGAAGCACAGAAGTAGAGTGGCTTCTACTTGAGCACTGCACCCGACTGTATAGCATGCAGAGTTCATTTAAAAGTGGTATACACACTATCGAAATGTCAGGAAAGTACGATTTATGTCGCATGTGTAATAAGTAGAGACCTGAAAAATTCGCGTTTTCATTTCGGGACAAGCTAGAATTCGAAACCTCGTACGTTTGTATTGCTAATATTATTGGTCCACCCGTTAGTTTACACCTCCTGGACAACTCTGAGCCAATAATAAATGCACAGTAAAATGCAGATCGAATCACCGTATTTCGCTAATACAACCAGCAACCAATGAACAGTGATATTTGCACGGCAACGGAGTATAGCCTACAGGTCGTTGAACTCACGAATTTTTCAGGTCTCTAGTAATAAGAAAGCATATAATTGTAGCGTCGAAAAATATTTCAATAGAATTTCCTTTTTTTTATGTCAATTTTAAATTAAAATTTAAACATTGCCTATTTCCTATATGGATTCTTCAGAAAAAAATCTTCTTCAAACAAGACCATCATAATAATTATTATTCTAATTGTATTTAATACTAATTAGTAATTATGTTTAGAAATATGTTTATATGTTTAATAATTTTTTATTCCCATTATTTTTTATATAAAATTAATAACTTTCGTGTCATCGCAGTAGGTATAAGCCGTCGTTTACTATTTTTATCAGTATTGAATATTATTTTAGGTAAGGAGACTTATTATGAATAAGTTCGGTAGTCTCATATTTCGAAATGTATTCTTCAGAGTTTCTGTAATGCAGTTTCACGGGTCACGCGTGTGGCGTCAAATGAGTGAGAGCAACGCTATATCAATATGCTGTTTATTTAACTTACTCACGGGATATTTATAGCCTTGACTACGCTAAACAAATGAGATTACTGCTAGTCATTCAGCATATTGTGTGTGAAAAGAAATATTATGTGGGGATTCACTTCAACTTGATGTAAGTCTTTATTTTTTATTAATCTGATATTGTAGCTTTGTCGACCGAATATCAGTTTATTTTTATCTGAGTCAGTTTCTTTTAAAAGATATTTATTTCGCCACAGATTTCGTATCAAGTTATTATAACTCTATATGATTACTATTGTCGTATGTATTTTAATTTTTAACATAACATGTTATGTATGTTAAATTAAATAAGGTGCTAATTTTTTATATTTATGGTATAAGTTAATGAGCATCTGTTGTTTCAAGCTTTGATTATGTTTAAAATGTTGTATTTATTTTGTCATGTAATTTTGTGCAGTTTTCATGGTTGTATTTTTATTTAAAGTGATGTAAGTTAATCATTCTAAGAAATTGGCAGCACTGACCGCACGTAGTATTATAATAATACATTTTTAAACACAACTCCGAGTTAAGCCCTATATTGGCCAGTTTAATATAAATTCACATTGTTTTAATGAATGTTTTACATGCAGCTGGAAGAAGATTATTCTTAGGTGACTCGAGAGCTGAAATGGTTTTTATGGCCGCAGCAGTGTTCGTGGAATGAAAGAAGAGAGCCACCAATGATACTTAACTAAAATTCTGCAAATTGAAATGATGTATTTTGGCGTACAAAAGACTTGGTACCCAGGACTGGTACCTGCCTCAAGATTACGAGCTGGTTTGACGTGTTCCGGCTACAGACCTGATGCCTCTACCGAGGTATAATATTAATTTTATGTTGCCAAGAGAGAATTCCTGCTAGCTTCAACATGACTTTGTTAACTATCAAACATTTTATAATTATTCTGTGGTGATCTTTAACAAGCTACTAAAACTTCCCTTCGTCATTTACTTACACATCTCTCAGTGTCAAGAGTAGTCATGTTCTACAGAGAGGAAACTGAGATAACCTGATTTTCTATATTATTTCATTTTAAGTCAAGTGTGAGAGAAACATTTTTTAAACACACTATAAAGTATAATTAATTACTACGGAGCCAGTCTGCCATACTCGTCGAATTTAATTTTTTTTTAGATTCAGATAGTTAATTTATTTTAAAGATGCACATTTTAGTTATAATTCTTAACTTAATGAAATATTTCAAAAGTTGGTATTAATAATTTTGGTCATCAATAAATGTTGCTTCGCCAAATGTGTGGTGTTATTTGTTTTTGGTGGTTTTGGCTGTATTTTTATTGTCTTCTTGTCAATATTATTTTTTACATGCAAGAGTGTTGTAAAGTCCTGGCCATAGCACATTCGTTTAAGTGTAACATAACGCAGAGCAAAATACCATACAACCATATTTATTAAAGTGGCCAGCCAAACGTGTGGTATATTATCAAATTTATTTCAGTGGAACCCATTCGTGGGGTCGTTCAAATTTATTTCAATGTGTATCAGTTTGTGTACTGTTTTAACTTGCAAGAAAGTTAAAAATAATAACATTTCGTCTAATAATAACAAATTTTTGTGTTAGCTTATAAGTCTCGTTTCCCGTAGTAATGATGATATGTCGTCCGATTAGTACATCAAATAAGCAATTTTCCACCACACTTATGCTACTTCCTGAAGACAAAAAAATAATTTTGAGCCAAAAATTGGTGATATCGACGGGATGAGGGGTTGTAACATGTTGTGGAATGAGAAGGTGGAGGGGGTGGCAGGAGGGGAATAGACTAAGCGAAATTCGGACATTTTTGGCCGTCGTTTTAGATCTTCCCTTTATTGTCAGTTCTATGTGGACAAAAGAACGCACCAGCACCAAAAATACAGTATATTTCTATAAACACGTATTTGAACTGCTTTCATTATAAGAAAACAGAAAAAAATTAATTCAAGATGACATTGAAATGTTCTCTGTGACTGTTGTTGGCGTGATTAATTTTCTTCTTTCTCATTATACACACTATGAATTACTTAATAATATATTTATCTATAATGTCAACTTATCGATCTTGCGTAGTATTTAAAAAAATTAAAATTGTTAAAAAGTAAAAAATGTTTTTTTTTGTAAATATTGGCGAGAAACTTTAAAATCAGTTTTTACTTCGCTTTTTCTCTTTTCGCTAAAACAGTACTGTATACTAAGTTTCCATGAATCCTAGTGGCTAAAAAAATTATTATTGCCAACTACCGAAGTTGACCTAAGACAGGTGTTAATGAGTTGCGCATGGTTTTTGAGTTTGGGAACTGGAAAGAAAATACTGATTCGTTACGGATATATCTTACCTTCCATTGAGTCGAGCTGCACTTGGCGACGGCTTTCCTCCATTACACTACTACACAACGACGGCATTACTGCACTGCTCTTCATAAATCTGCTTATCTGCTGCCGTTATCTGCTCCGCTCCGCTCCTAGTGCTTCCATTGTGTCGCCTGGCACCGCTGTCTGGCTGACGTGCCGCCGTCCCGTTTCCACCAGTTTCTCATCTGTTTACCTTCTCCTTCCTGGCTGCTCTCTCTTCGCCGGCGAGGGATTTATCGCAGTCGCACTGCCCGGCAGCCAATAAGAAGTAGGACAACACACCTGCGGATCACTGCGACGGACTCTACTCTAAAAAAAACATCCATGTGCGGGTGGCAGCGACTTGATAAGCGCGATGCAGGAACTTGTAGGTCAGCTGCACAACTCACATTTGAAAGATTTTACTAAAAGAACATTTTAATTTTGGATATAAAATTGTTTTAACTGAATATTTTCAGACACTCGAATCACCACCGAACGATGAGAATGAATGCCGTATTCTCAGTAACCAGAATATTACGTAACAAAATCTTTAAATTTTGAAGCAAACATTTTAGTAACTCCGGAAAACAAACATTCAGAACAATAAAATAAAATTGTTAGCACGACTGTCGTATAACACACGTAAACGTTGTGCAACATACTCACCACCACTTTATCTATGGCATGAGACATGCACGTCACAAACACGTTATAATTTGTTTATAAAAGGGGTTTTCATACATGGGAAATCGTTACGAACACCTATGGGGGAACAAAAAAAAAAGAGAGCGGAGGAGAATAATTTGTTAATATTTTGTACAAAACGGTCTACCATCCCGAATTTACTACCCCCCTTCCCCTTCACAATCCAAACACCAAACCAACCACATAACTTTTTATTATATTTCGATTTGCAAGAGATTTTATAATGTAGTTGCTATGATTAGCTCATTAAACGTCGGAGATAGGTGGAGTCAGACTTGATCTGAGGATGCTTGTGCAACGGTTACCTTGTCAGTGAGAGAAATTAGTTTCACACCCACGCTTTCATCATTAGTGCAGTAATATATGGTTCTCGGCAGCCGTAAAACAGTAAATAGGAAGTAACAGTTAACAAAGCACTTTCGAAAGCACCTTGCCAAGGAACAAGATTTATGCTTATTTCGTATCCTTCCATGACGTATGCCATGGATGAGTAGTCCAAGACAAACTGCGTAATTAATACATAAGTAGATGTTTCAATAACGTTCCACTTCGTATTTTTTATGTAGACACACAAAAACAAACTATATTATTTTACTGCTGAGATATTAGAAAATTGCTCATTTAATCCAGCGTTAAGACATGGGTCTCCTATGTTGACAATTTCCCTGGGAAAATGTTTGTTTTATCACAACGATACCAGTAATATTTTTCTATTGTTAATGGTTAAAGGTGTTCAAAAGTACAAAATTATTATTCAAATTTTTACAGTATATTTAGTGTCAGGAAAAAGTATGGAAATGGTGGGAAATGGTAGAGAGATTGTGGGGACTTCCGCACATCGGGATCTGGAACCGGAGCTTCGGAGCTGTTCGTGCTCTGTCATTCCAATCGGCCGGCCGCCATCTTGTATCAATGTGACATTGACGTTTGACTCCTGTGACTTTTGACACCAAAAATAAAAAAAAATAAAAAAATAAAAAATTATAAATATTTTTATTAAACAATTAATTACAAATTATTTAAAAATTATTTAAAATGTATCTAAAAAATGTATATTACAAAATCTTAAATTTCCGGAGGTATCCCACACACACCTCCATCCATACTCATTCCACCATCTTGGTAGGTACAGTACACTATCTTGGCACGCATCACAGCCACCATTCGCCATTTTGGACTGTGCAGTTCCGCCATCGTGGTAGGCATCACAACCACCGTCCGCCATCGTTGTAGGTGAAACCGTCCTCCATTTTGATCGGTGCAGTCCGCTATACTGGTAGGTGCAGAAGTTAGACATCTTGATAGGCGTATCAGCCACTGTCCGCCATCTTGTTTTTTCGTTTATTATTTGCTTATACATTACTGGAGTTGGTCTCTCGCCATAGTTCGGCCGCCAACTTGTTTTTTATAGTTTTTCATTTGTTTATACATTACTGGAGTTTGTCCCTCACCTATGTTTGACAACCATATTGGTATTTTCGTTTGTCATTTGTTTTACATCGCTGGTGCTGTCTCCAGCACCGAACCCAGCAGAAGACTGACCCCATCCAATCCCACCCATTCCAATATATTTAATTGACAAATTGCTCCATTCTCTTCCAATATATTTAATTGCTCCTCCTATGTTTCTCATTGGCTAACTGCCCCACCCCTTCCAATATATTAAATTTCTCCACCAATGTTTCTCATTGGCTGATTTCTCGTGCATTTTCGGAAAACTTCGTTCAACCAATTAGAGGTGTTCGCTCGAACTCTACCCATGTTTCTCATTGGCTAATTGCCCCACCCCCATCATCCTCTCTACCAAATTATTCACCTTCGTTTAACCAATTAGTTGGCATGCCTCCACCCCCACCCCAGATTCACATTGGCTGCCCATGACACGTGATAATCTCTTGGATTGGCTTATTTCTTGTGCGTTTTCAGAAACCTTCTTTCCAACCAATCAACAGCCTACCTTAATNTAAAACGCACCCTGAGCCCCTCGGAAAATCAATCCTATTTCTCGCGATTAAAAATGAACCCGTAATGTCCGAGCGGCCATAAAATCCTTTCGGCCATTTTGGCCTATGTAAGGGTGCGCTCGCTTAGTGCCTTGGACAAACGGAACGAATAAACGTACGTGCCGAAATAATTTCTTATGGTCTACGCACCGTGCGGAATTTTGACCGTATTCAAGTATTTGCCAGCTTACCTGCAGCAAGACGAAGACATACGGGACTGCCTTCCATGCAAGAGTGTTTCGAGGGCTGCACCACTTCGGTTCCCGACACGCCGCATCGCAGGAGTTGGTGCAAGGACCTCTGAGCTGCCCTCTCTACGTCTGCGCCCGTGGAAGACGACTTCCCTGTTGAAGATCTCAGTTGAAGACGCCCTTCCCGTATAAGATGCCCTCCCCATAGAAGACGACGTCCGTGTGCAAGTTATCTACTCGCAAACTGTACCCGTGGAAGATTATCTTCAATTAATTTACTGGCAAGCACTACCCGGCTTGGAAACCAACCCAGAACACAGGTGCCCGATGTGCATTGACATCAATAAAGTTTTTAATGAATTTGCAAAACAATTTTTAAACTAGGCGTGTGCATGGGAGCTTAAAATATTTATATATATACATAAAAAAAATAGGAAAATATTATTTTTGGAACATCCAAGATTTAGATTTGTTGGACTCGTACACCATCAAGCATATTGCTATCTCGTACGGTGACGAAGACGAGAAAACCAAAGTGTTAACTCTTTTACCGCCACGCCGTGTCTATGGCAGGATCTCGACCGCACCGTGCAACAGATGTACCGCCTACAGACGTCCGAAACGCACGGACTAAGGTGGGACGAGAGCAATATTCCATACGAGGAAATTCCGATAATGCTGGAATCTGCCATAATTCCCTATTACCCTATGCATGTCTTTGGAAGACGCCAAGTGTCGGCGATGCCTATATGCATATTATATGGTAATATAAATTTATATGCATTGGTAACGGTATCTGCGGGTTTTAAATTATCCCCGGTGCCATTTGTGGTACGACCTGAGTATGAAGGTTTTCTCATGGTTATCCCACATTCTTTTCTAAATATATATATTATACATCCGTATTTTTTCTCAGAATTAAACGGATAAAAATCTTTCTATGGACTACCGCTCCTCAATTCTGTGTGATGAGCTGACTGATTCTCGGCCGACAAATTCCTAGAAACTTGGTATCTTCCCCTGGAAAACTGGTGGCTTGAACTGCGTTTCCAACAGCTGACTCGAGAAAATGAAAAAATTTTACATGTCGGTTACTCCTCGTCGTGATCCGCGTTGATTAACAGTGGTATTAAGCAATTTTTTTTTAGTACAAATATATTGTGGTGGGCAGCTTACCCACTCACACCAGTGTATTTTTTTCAGGTGACACCGGGTGTATTGAGTTAAGAGGGAGAGCTTACTTAGCAGCTGAAATGGGTCAGGACGTTTAGGTCGGCGAAGAAGATCAAGTGTCCCTAGAAAATCTGCCGAAAATCGCCAAATCCATCACGTGTGATACTGTTGGAAATTGCATCAATCACGTTTCCCACATGCGCGATTATACAGGTGCGACCCCTGTCGGGAATTTAACCTAGCTCGACTTGATGGGAGGCGTGCGCTCTGGTAGCTGTGCAACTGCTGTCGAAAGGATGATGTGAAGTAGTGAGCGGGTACCAAATATTTATTATAGAAAGGGTTCCTGATCTCCACCGCCACGTTTCGTGGTTCTCTGGAATGGTGATTTTCGCAGTGTTCACAGAACATCTTGTAAATATTTATGAATGGGGAATAGGGCTCGCATTTATTACTGCCATAATTTTAATGCAATTAAGAACTACTTTCTCTGTTATATACGACAGTAAGGTTTTAATATTACTTTTTTTTTGTATATATTCAATATTCAAAGTGATGTTTTTCCATCGTGCTTGGTATCGTCGGCAGTAGTATTTCAGAGATTATTTCCCGAGTCGATATATATAAAATATTCATGGGAGCGTATTTTTGCATGACATTCTCCATCGTTAATAATCCTGCTAATCACAATCGAAGAGATTCTGCTCGCTGTGTGTTGTGAGAATATTTCGTAAAGAAAGCGGGTTGTAGTGAGTCATATCTGAGTGATTTTTCTTACGTTTATTCAGCGTATGTGATATTCCGTTCCCACTCGAAGAGTTGCGAAAAAGTGAAGGGCATGTATACGATAATGAAGAGAGTGTTGACGGTGAAAACAGTGGCGATATTTCGACGTCCTCACACAAAACCTCACAGGCTGTACCGAAAAAAATAGTAGTGAATAATGCAGAAGATGACAAGAACACCGACTACATATTTCCTGGAGATCCCAATGAACTTGTTGATAGACTGAGACATTTAATTGCCTAACACAGTAAAGAGATATCTTTAATCATCGGTGAACTTAAGGAAAGGGGTTACATCGAATGAAACAATTTTGTAATATCCATCATCTGCAAACATCAGAGAAATGCAAAGATTGAATGCATGGAAAAAAGTAGGATAATACATTGATGTGTTGCTAGTTGTGCACTTTTAATTTATTTTAAACATACCCTTCTTCTTTTCATAAAAATAATATTTTTTCAGTGGTGTATCAAATCAAATGGAATGGGTCTGTTTTGAAGAAAATTGGACAAGTAAGTTCATATGACGAATATGTTCTGAAGTATTATGTCTTTCTCGGGCTGTATAGATCGGCTGAGGTTTGTTTTACAAACAAAATAACTGAGGGAAAAAAAAGGGGTGCGTGTACTTATGTACGCGCGTTAGAAGTTATACTTCTTTGGCGTGACTAAAATAAAATTTTCGCGCATAACCTCAATTACTTGAAAACACTTTCAAAATTTCATTGTAAAATTTTTGTCGCTAACAAATTTTTCACGTCACAATGTAAGTAAAATGTATTAATAAGATATATATATATATATATATATATATATTCGCAATGAATCTATATATATAAATTTGTTGTGTCCGTTTGTTCGGACGCGTATAACTCACAAAAAAATCAACCAACTATCATTCTGTATTTTTATAAAACTTCCTTTCGTTCACACGAGTGTTTATAAACTTTTCTTTTTTATCTGTATTACCTGTAAAGGTACTAAAATCTGCAAAAACTCATTTTTACCATGCTTTCGCGTCAGGAAGCGCCTTTGTTGACAGCTGTCTGTTTAAACATATCAGTTTGTTGTGCTGAATGTTTTTTTACATATATGCATATACTTATATATATATACTTCTTTCAGTTAATTTCACAGAAATTAATTGAACCAAAATATATAATGCCACAGCAATGCGTGGCCGGGAAAGCTATTACTAATATAAATGAAGTGATTTTCATTTTGCATATTACATGAACTGATTTTCTGTCGGTTTTAAATTTAACCATGTGCTATGTTGTGTGCCTTGCGTTTGTATATAGCTAGACGATACGCGCATAACCTCAAATACTTGAAAACACTTTCAAAATTTAATTATACAATTTTTGTCACTAACCAATTTTTCACGGCACAGACAATATGCTCATAACCCATATGACTTGTGTACTTTGCGTTTGTACATAACTAAACAATACGCGCATGCAAGTTGGGTTATACGCCTACCGCGTTCACTGTCGAATTTCGTTACACTGTGCGCACGCAACTATACGCGCATGCGCGTTGTGTCATACTCCTACCAGATTCGCTGTCAAATTTCGTTACACTGTGCGTGCACAACTTCCGTTGCACACTTAACTTTTGCCCTTAACACGCCAAAAGAAGTGTAACTTCAAAAATGTTTTTGAGGAATGAAAGAGCGTAAATCTGGAAGCGACCCTGCCGGGAATCAAATTTGTCTCGTCGTTTTGGGGGGAAGACGCCGAGTAAAGATTGGGCTGCTGTTAAGGTGGACCTCCTATGCGAATATGTGTGTACAAAATAAAGGATGATTTATGTGTACTCGTGATGATAAACGACAGCTCTAGCCACCGCAGTCCCCCTCTTATGTGATACAGTGGAAAAGGTCACCGTTGCAAAATGTGTCTGAAGGGCCGGTTTCAATAAGGAGCCTGAACTGAAGTGTCCAAATTTTCATAAATTCGCAGATTGCAGTAGGCCTTCTGACGTGAGTAATATCTCCTGCAGCCTGATACTTTTTCAATTTTGCATGGGTAATAAACCTTATGTGTGTAAACATGAGTAATTTTAATATTTTTTTTGTGAATCTATTGCTTATGTACTTCCATTATACGATATTTTGTATCTCCATTGCATCACGAAGGGCTGTAAATCGCAAGTATGCTAGCTAGCGTCAGAAATCTTTGTCTGGGCATGATGGAAGTGCACAAAGTTTGTCGCAAAAATGAACACCTATAATTGGTGAATAAGCTCTCGCTTAAACCTTTTGAAAATCTATCTTTCGTATGTCTGTGTGATACAATGGCATGCCTGGGCTGAAAAATAGCCAACTTGCGTATGTATCTCTGCAGGTTCATAAAAACTAGGAACTACTTTAGAATCGGTATTTAGTTTCGATATTATGAGTCGAACCTGTAATTTAAATAAAAATATATCAGGAAACAGGAATTAATTTTTTTATTTTATTTTTTTCAATGGTCAGGTTTTTAGTGTGTGAACATAGATGTTTCCTCTGAATGTTAAAAATTAATACAACTTAAAATACTAGGATTTTTCACCTCGGAATATCGCTTCGATTCGGAAATATAAATATGTAGCACTGTTCGGACGAAGTGTATTATCTTGGCGCGTGCCATATACAACATACAAACTCAGCTGTCACAACGCACACCATACACCACCCCCCTCTCGCAAGGGCCCTCTCAGTAGCCACCTGCCTCGAGACACATGGCAGCAATTTACGCATGTGGCAAAGGCAGGCCGGAGCATACACGGAGCATACACGTGTCAAGGTTGCCTCAGACCCCCACCACCCCCCTAGCAACCCCGTAAAAATTGGACACGCAAAATAAAGTCCGGCGATTTCTACCCATGTCAAAAACATGTGCTGAAGTGTAACACGCGCCGCAGAAACAGCTGACAAAGTTTGTCAGTCGCACCGCAGGTCACCCGGTTCCCCCTCCACCAGCCAGAGCGGTGGCATGTGTAAGAAGCAGCCTTTGTTCAGCACCTCCCCCTTTCCTATTCCCCTAACAAGGGAAGACACGCGTAGGGTTCTAAGGGGGGACGGAAATAGTTAAAAAGCCAAGTTGTGAGACAAGAGGGTATCAGTTACGTCAGTAACGTCACCGAGAGAGGAAGTCTGTGCAGCAGTTAATCGAGGCAGAGGAGATCGGACCCCAGCCGAGTTAGTGAGTCGCATCAGTCAGTCAGTCAGTTGAATCGATCATTTATGTGAGAGCAGTTGACCCAGAATCGTGCATCAAGAGAGGAAGTCTGTGCAGCAAATAACCAAGTCCGGGGAGAGCGGACCCCGGCTGAGTCACTCATATTAGTTACATTAATTACATCAGTTAGTGCTATCCCGGACCGGAAGGCATCGGGTGGGGGCCCGCCGAAGCCCCACGTCTGATTAGTCAGTTGAACCAGTGCATCAATGCGTCAGTTGGGTGAGTGATATTGCACACCGAGGCTGGGGTTCTGGCCCCTGCAGAGTCAACCAGAGACAGTGTTAAGGGGTAAGCCATATCGGGAAAGACTACCAGTAATATCTCATGCTGCAGAGCGCTGGGCGAGAGCCAGTTTACAGAGTTCAGTCAGTCAGTGGCACCCCGTCGCCGAAAAGAACCAAGCGGCAGGTCGCGCGGCGCTCGGAAGCCCCACACTGGGATTCGCATGGACATTACCAGAGTCAGTTACAACCCTACGCTGAGAATGGGAGTCGAGAGTGAGCTCCAACGAGGAGTGCCATGTCAAGAGGTAGTTGAGTCCAGTGCAGCCTGGCGCCGAGAAGGCAGAAGCTGGGTGGGGGCCCACGAGGGGTCCCTCGATGGGATGTGGGAGTCAGTCAGCCAACGCCGAAGGAGGAAGCCAGCTGAGTGCAGCACGCCAACGACAGCCAGTCCGCCAGTCGAAGGGTCTATAACAGGACCTACCAACTAACCAGAACACAAGAAGAATATAGATAAGTACCCATGTCACCACTCAGGGACGTGTCCTGTCGCCTAGTGTCCCGCCAAGCCATCGGAAACGTAGCCAGAGCTCTTCACGCCCAGAATTCACAGGGTCAATAATGTATGAGTTAATTCTCGGCATGTGCCGAGAAAGTATGTGTAATTCGAGCAAAAGTGCCGGGAGTGTGTGTATGAATTCCCATCAAATAAACCAGTAGAACCAAGACGTGATGAGTTTATCATTATTCACCCAATTCAACATTCAAGGCACCTCATATTCTGTGCCTGGTAAAATTAAATCAGATCCTATGAACCACTCTGTATCGCACAGGTGTGGAATAGCATCAAATTAAAGGAGTCTCACCCTTACCGAATTATCGAGCTAGTCAGGATGAACCAAATACTTCGGGGAGTCTGACACCCCATGGTGCCCACTACAGCATTAATTAACCACCATGAGACAGAGTTACAAGGCTATCAAACTAGGAATTAACAGGACAAGAGGGAGGAGCAAGTTCGGGAGAACAAGGTAGTAGAACGAAGGGAGTTTAGCGATTAGCGGAGGCAGAGGGAGATAACGAAGAAGCAGGCCACTTACCACTGGGTGGTGGACAATAGTGAAAGTGGCGAGAATGGCGATAGCCGACGACAGACGCAAGAGCAAGTGCGGACGAGAGTAGCGACAGAGGAGACGAAGCAAGGAACGGAATTAGTGAGAAGCAGAATCGGGAGAAAACGAGAGGTCAATCCCACTGGACAGTGGAGAATGGCGTGAGATAGGTCAGTCAGCTGGGTGAAAAACCGCGCCGCAGGCCTATAAGAAAAAAAGTTGAAACCCGCAGTGGGTTACTAGGTCACTAGACGATGAACCATAACGGGAAGATAGAGGGCAAAAGTAATAAGTAGCACAGCCCTATGCACTATATCAGTGTCCGAAGGGCGCGCCTGTCACTGCGCCTGTCGATAACGAACTATGGAGAGCAGGGCGATAACACACCCGGCCACAGTGCTGCCAGTCGATAAGAACCACCGGGCCAGAACTACATGCACGCGCGGGAAGATGCTTGTAAAGAATACGGGCGAGGAAGCGGCCGAAGAAGAGACAGTAGGCGAGAAGCGAAGAAACGAAGAGAGGTACACCGACCAAGAATCGAACTCGGGAGACCGCAGCCAAATCCGAGGACGAGCCTGCAACAGTCCAGAGAGGACAACTGCACGAGAGGAAGATGATGCAGCCATCCCCCTCCACCCCCGCAAGCTCTCCAGGACCGCAGTAAAGGCGGGATTAGAAGCCACCTCGTCCGGCGGAAACAAACACGGTGTGACTTGAGGTAAGTGTTTACTCATGTCACCCGCGAAGAAAAAGAGACTTAGGGCAGGCAGGCCCGAACTGACGCCGAAACTTAAGTGCGATACAGTGTTTTCAGTTTGACCTGTGTTTATCCTATGTAAATGAGGAAGTTATGCTTTCAGCCGAAAGGCATGTAGACACCACACTTAAGTGTGACCAACGGTTTTTTGTTTAAATTACCTGTGGAAGTAAGGTACCAAGATAAGCCACCAGAAGGGTGCCGGATTAAAATATGCTAAATTTTTTTCCGAGGGTGTGGGGTGTTTACAGTTGCACCAACATCAAGACCGCATGTAACAGCGGAGAGACAAGATACGATAAGGGTTTTATTGGGTTTTTTTCTTGACACGACCTGTGAGCCACCTTACAAGTAAAATGTAACATGTGTAAGTTTGTATATATAGGGAATTATATGTTTGTTTTCCGTTTACTGTCAGACTACTTGTAAAAACGATAGAGTGTCAAACATTAGCAAGGACAGCGTTTCCCAGCCTAGGAGATAAAAGCTTTTTTTATTGGTACGACCTACGAGCCGACGTAAAAGTAAATACCTGTTGCAAAAACGAAAATGCTGCAGTAAGCTGTGCAAATTACTGGCCATATGTCACAATTGTTTGCCTTTATGCACGAAACTCCCCGATTTGCAAGAGCGACGGTAGCACAGAAGAGCAATTAAGTACTCTGGAGAGATCACTTTAAGGCATTTTGTATAACTGTGTAAACTTGTACAAATGTTTGTAACCTTGTAAGAAAGTGTGTAATAACTGTACAGAGTGCGATATGTCGTACCAGGTTCATGCTTGTATAGTGATTATGTCCCATAAATGTTCGATGGGATTCATGCTGCACGATCTTGGTGGCCAAATCATTCGCCAGAATTGTCCATAATGTTCTTCAAACTAATCGCGAACAGTTGTGGCCCGGTGACATGGCACATTGTCATCCATATAAATTCCATTGTTGTTTGGGTACATGAAATACATGAATGGGTGCAAGTGGTCTCCAAGTAGCTGAACATAACCCTTTCCAGTCAATGATCGGTTCAGTTGGACTAGAGGACCCAGTCCATTCAATGTAAAAACAGCCCACACCCTTACGGAGCCACCACTAGCTTGCACAGTTCCTTGTCGATAACTTGGGTCTATGGATTCGTGGGGTCTGCGCCACACTCGAACCCTACCATCAGCTCATACCAACTGAAATCGGGACTCATCTGACCAAGCCACGGATTTTTAGACGTCTAGGGTCCAACCGATATGGTCACGAGCCCAGGAGAGGCGCTGCAGGCGATGTCGTGCTGTTAGTAAAGGCACTCGAGTCGGTCTTCTGCTGGCATAGCCCAGTACAGCCAAAGTTCGCCGCACTGTCCTAACGGACACGTCCGTCGTACGTCCCACATTGATTCCTGCGGTTATNTCTTACCAACTGAAATCGGGACTCATCTGACCAAGCCACGGTTTTCCAGTCGTCTAGGGTCCAACCGATATGGTCACGAGCCCAGGAGAGGCGCTGCAGGCGATGTCGTGCTGTTAGTAAAGGCACTCGAGTCGGTCTTCTGCTGGCATAGCCCAGTACAGCCAAAGTTCGCCGCACTGTCCTAACGGACACGTCCGTCGTACGTCCCACATTGATTCCTGCGGTTATTTTACGCAGTGTTGCTTGTCTGTTAACACTGACCATTCTGCGCACACGTCGTTGGTCTCGGTCATTAAGTGCAGGCGGTCGGCCACTGCGTTGTCCATGGCGGGAGGCTATGCCTGAAATTAGGTATTTTCGGCACGGTCTTGACACTGTGGATCTCGGAATGTTGAGTTCCCTAACCATTTCCGAAATGGAATGTCCCATGCGTCTAGCTCCAATTACCATTCCGCGTTCAAAGTCTGTTAATTCCCGTCGTCAGAAACCTTTTCACATGAATCACTTGACTATAAATGAAAGCCCAACCAATGCACTATCTGTATATTTGCATATTGCTATCCCATGACTTTTGTCACCTCTGTGTATAATCGGTGCAAAAATGTCTTAGGTTTTCCCGTCGCGACAAAGGTTAAATATTTTGTTACTGAACGGAGTTTTACACTAGTATTTGCAGATGTGTGCGGGTCAAATATTCTGTTAGATTTTTTCCTCCCAAATGGTTTTACATTAATTGACCACTGTGTACGTGGGCGTGGAAATATTTCTAAGTATATGCATCCGCAGATGAAAGGAATCGTTTGTTGGATTACGAAGAGAATAATATTGAACCAATTCCGTATATATTCCTATAGTTATCAGACTGGCCAACAACGCATCGTGTACGAAAAGGTAGATTTAAATACCTGTAAAATGCAAAATGGTATCTCGATATGCCTGAAATATGCAAGGAATCGCTGATAGCAAGTAAATATTTGTGTTTAAAATATAGTGATCTCTTCTGCATTACGTGTTGCAATTAAAAAAAAAAAAAATGTTTTTCGTTCTCGAAACGTGGTTGGCTTGTGACTCTGAAAGCCCAATGCTGCGGATTTTGTGATAGAAAATGGCGCAACCCCCTTCCTCTTATAATGAACATATGTAAATATTTTTTATTCTCGTAAAACAGTAGATATAGTTTACATTTTCTAGGTGAAGTGCAAGCTAAAATAATAATAAAATAAATTTTATACTATTTTGACACAGAGCGAGTTGCTAAGTCAAGTGGGAACAACTAAGGACTCGACAAAGAAACCGTCCCGGCATTCATCTGGAGTGATTTTTAAAATAGAAATTTGGGCCGAACGAGTCGAGTATCTAACCCTGGTCCCCTTGGACATGGACCTTACCTGGTGTTGACTTGTACATGCAGATATCTGTGTTTGTTATTCTATAAATTAAAATTGGCGTGTGTGAGAAATAAAACAAGCTGCTGGAGCGACAAGCCCTACAACTCCGGCGGCCAGTGCGCTAGGGCAAAGTCAAATTCAACACCTNCGGCGGTCAGCGCGCTAGGGCAAAGTCCAATTCTACACCTGGTGCAGCGCGGCTGGCCGTGTGCGCGAGATCAGACTACGAGTGCACGTGCCTCTCGTTTATGGAACGGGAATCGTGACCACTTCTTTAAGTATGCTTATGTCTTAATATATTTTTTATGCGTCTATCAGTCTCGCCTGCAGTTGAGATATTTCGGGCTCTGTATGTGAGTAGGTGTGTGTGTGTGTGTGTGTTGTTGACGTATGAGAAAATGGAGAGTTATAGTTCCCCCCCCCCCTCCATATTGCTTAGTTCCACAGCATCACAAAGTATCTTTGGTTTCGTCGGAATTAATTAAAAATTTTACATTTAGGTTTTCCATACGAAAAAAAAGCAAAGGTAGAGTTCGTGCCAGAATTTATATACAAAACAATTGTAGATAGAAATAATTATTTTGTATTCGAATTAACAAAACTCTAAAATTTCATGTTCTCTGTAATGCACTGGCTGCAATATGCTCTAAATTTTTCGCACTATGAAGTCTTAAAGAGTGGTGAATGAGAGATGTATGATCGTGTCTTTGCTTGAATTCGTATTGTGGTATAAATCTGCATGGTTGACTAGCATCTCGCGAATAAAACTATGATTTAGTTCGCGTAATTCATAAAGTGTGAATACTATTGATACCTGCTGGAATAGAGGCCGCAGACGTATGCATACACATGCTCGCATGTCACTTTGCATTCGGCTAAAGTGACGTAGCGTTTGATGGGACTCTGCGGAGGAGGGTAAGGGCGTTTTAATGGAGCGAGCGCACACAAATGTATGAAAATAGAGAAATTTGTTTCCCGAAGGTTTTTTATGATTTTGTACTTGTGGTGGGTGTACTTTACGCTAGCGTTTCCTCACGGTATATGATATTTTCACATCAAAACTTTCTATATGTGCATTATTTATGCGTATAAAGAGTTTTATATGCTGGCAATGAGTGCTATTAAAATCGCCGCATGTGGAGTATTCATATGGGCATTTTTTTCCCGCTGCCAAAATTTCTTATGTACCGATATTAAACTTGAGACGAAAATTTTTTAATTATGAGTGTCTATGATTGGGTTAGGGGAGATGAAGAAGATCCTTCACTGTGCGTATCGCATATCGTGAGGTGTAGCGAAGTTGTTTTAACACTGTTTTTGGATTTTTCGAGCCATGATTACTTTATAGTAAGCAGCATAACACATCCATACACGACACTTGACTTTTTCCAAATCCTTAATTAATTTTTTTAATAATTACGTCAGTACACTTAAAAAAAAAAAAAATATATATATATATATATATATATACGTTATATTAGTGACGACTAGAGTCTAAATTATTTTTTTACTTCATATTTTAAAAACAAATATAATAAATATTTTGTTATATTTAAATTATAACAAAACTTATATACAAAATATTTATTCTATACCAATTGTGTTTTTTTTTAACTTATGTCAGCAGGACATAACTCGAGATAAAATAAATATCTATATATTGTTTTAAACACATTTATTTATGCACAGACATAACCATATTATTATTACCATGCATAATCTAAGGAATACTTTCTTTACACGTATAAATACTTAGAGCCTTGGAGGGCATTACACACGTGATATTTATTTGAAATGTGCAATTGGTTTCTCATAGTTTTTTTTTATGTACCACCGGTTATCACAACTGCACAATCTTAGGGTTTTGACGTTGCACAGGGCACAGCAATATCTTTGATTTTTGCACTCGTGAAGTCTTGTTGCTTACGTCTCGACGAGCTGTCGAAGCGGCGGGCAGCGGCAAAGCTTGTAAAGATCTCCAAAGATTGTTCCGATGAGTCACGCATTGCGAATCGCCGACTCTTGGCATCTTCCAAACACATACACAGGATAATAGGGAATTATAGCAGAGTCCAGCCTTGCCGGAATTTCCTCGTACGGATATTCATCTCGTCCCACCTTAGTCCGTGCGTTTCGGACGTCTGTATGCGGTATATGTGTTGCACGGTGCGGTCGAGATCCTGCCATAGACACGGCGCGGCGGTAAAAGAGTTTTTTACACTTTGGTTTTCTCTTCTTCGTCACCGTACGAGATAGCAATATGCTTGATGGTGTACGAGTCCAACGAGCGTAAACCTTGGATGCTGCAAAAAAAAGTCAGTACTTTTTTTTATGCATATATAAAACAAATTTAAGTTCCCATGCACACACTAAGTTTCAAAATTGTTTTGCAAATTCATTTAAAACTTGATTGAGGTAAATTCACATAGAGCACCTGTATTCTGGGTTGGTTTCCACGCCGGGTAGTGCTTGCCAGTAAATTACTTGAAGGGGAGCGTCTTCCACGGGTACAGTTTGCGAGTAGATAACTTGCACGCGGACGTCGTCTTCTATGGAGAGGGCTTCCTCTACAGGGAGGGTGTCTTCAACAGGGACGTCGTCTTCAACAGAGTAGTCGTCTTCCACGGTCGCAGACGTCGCGAAGGCTTCTCGGTGGGCCTTGCACCAACCCCAGCGATGCAGCGTGTCGTGACCGAGGTGGTGCAGGCTTCGAAACACTCCTTGGACGCGAGGTTGTCCCGCATGTCTTCGTCCTGCTGCAGGCAGGTCGACAAATACTTGAATACGGTAAAAAATTTGTAAGGTGCGTATACCACGATAAATTCTTTCGGCAGTCTTGTTTGTCCAAAGCACATTCAAAATTGCAAAATTGTCGAAAATATTTTATGGCCGCAAGACAACACGAGCATATTTCTAAAAGCGAGAAAAATGACTGATTTTCCGAGGGTGGTGAGGGTACTTCTTATGAAGAGTTTTTAAAGGGGGAAAAAGTAGTCAGCACTTGCTATTAAATAAGGCCGCTGATTGGTCGGAACGAAGGTTTCCGAAAACTCACGAGCAATTAGCCAATCCATGAGATTGTCCTGTGACACGGTTAGCCAATGTGAATTAGAGGTGGGGTGGAGGCCTGCCGCCTAATTGATTGAACAAAGGTTTATAATTGGCAGAGGGGGGATGGGGTAGGGCAATTAGCCAATGAGAAACAGGGGTAGTGTTCTAGCGAACGCCTAAAATTGGAAGAACAAACGTTTCTGAAAATACAAGAGTAATTAGCCAATGACAACCATTGGCGGAGAAAAAAAATATACTGGAAGGGGTAGGAGAGGAACCGACTAATTGGTCGAACGAAGGTATCCGAAAACACCCGAGTAATTAGCCAATGTTAAACATTCTCAGAGCAATTAAACATATTGGAAGGAGGTTGGGCAATTGGCCAATTAAATATATTGGAATGGATGTAAGTAGAGAGGGTCAGTCGTCTGCAGGGCCCGGTGCTGGGGTCAGCACCAGCAATGTAAAACAAATGACAAACGATAAAACAAAAATGGCGGTCGAACGAAGGTGAGAGACAAACTCCAGTAATGTATAAACAAATGGCAAATGAAAAACCAAGATGGCTGTCAAACGAAGGTGAGAGACATACACTGGAGAGCCAAAAATACTGACATAGGTGTGCGTATGCAAATAACAGTGGTATGGAACCAATCAGAGTAACGCGATGCGGTCGGTAACGCCTATATAAGACAACAAGCGTCTGGCAAAGTTGCTAGATCGGTTACTGCTGCTACAATGGCAGGTTACCAAGAATAAAGTGAGTTTGAACGAGGTGTTATAGTCGGCGTACGAGAGATGGAGCATAAGATCTCCGAGGTAGCGATAACATTTGGATTTTCGCGTACGACCATTTCACGAGTGTACCGTGAATATCGGGAATCCGGTAATACATCAAATCTTCGACATCGCTGCGGCCGGAAAAAGATCGCGAACGAACGGGACAAACGACGACTGACGAGAATCATTAAACGTGACAGACGTGCAACCCTTTCTCAAATTTGCGCAGATTTCAATGCTGGGGCATCAACAGGTGCCAGTGTGCGATCTATTAAAGGGACCATCATTGATATGGGCTTTCGGAACCGAAGGCCCACTCATGTGCCGTTGTTGACTGCACCACACAAAGCTTTACGCCTCGCCTGGGCCCGCCAACACCGCCATTGGACTGTTGAACACTGGAAACACGTTGCCTGGTCTGACGAGTCTCGTTTACAATTGTATCGGGTGGTTGGACGTGTACGGGCATGGAGACATCCTCATGAATCTATGGACCCTACATGTCAACAGGGGACTGTTCTAGGTGGTGGAGGCTCTGTCATTGGTATGGGGCGTGTGCAGTAGGCGTGAAATAGGACCTCTGATACGTCTAGATACGACTCTGACAGGTGACAGATACTTAAGCATCCTGTCCGATCACCTGCACCCATTCATGTCCATTGTGCATTCCAACGGACGTGGACAATTCCAGCAGGACAATGCGACACCCCACACGTCGAGAGTTGCTACCGAGTGGCTCCAGGAACACTCTTCTGGCTTTATACATTTCCATTGGCCACCTAAATCACCAGACATGAACATTATTGAGCATATCTGGGATGCCTTGCAACGCTCTGTTTCAAAAGAGATCTCCACCGCCTCGCACTCCTATGGATTTGTGGAATGCCCTGCAGAATTCATGGTGTGAATTGCCTCCTGCATATCTTCGGATATTAGTCGAGTCCATGCCACGTCGTCATGCGGCACTTCTGCGTGCTCGCGGGTGCCCTACATGATATTAGGCAGGTGTACCAATTTTTTTGGCTCTTCAGTGCACTACAGTAATGTATTGACAAATTACAAACGAAAAAACCAAGATGATGGTCGAACGAAGGTGAGAGACAAACTCCAGTGATGTATAAACAAATGACAAATGAAAAACCAAGGCAGTGGAAGTTGGCTGTTACGCCTACCAAGATGGCGCACTACACTGATCAAGATGGCATACAACTGCACCTACAAAATTGGAGTACTGCACTGACCAAGATGGAGGATGGCTGCACCTGCCAATACGGCGGACTGCTCCGACCAAAATGGTGGACGGCTTTACCTAACATGATGGCGGACGTTGGCTCTGACGCCTACCATGACAGAGGACTGCACCAACCAAGATGGCGGAAGGTGGCTGTGATGCCTACCAAGATGGTGGAGTACACCTGCCAAGATGATGGAATTGGTATGGGTGGAGGTAACTGTAGGGGACCTCTGAAAATGTAAGTTTTACAATTAATTTAAAAATATTTTTTAAAATAAATTATTTAATTAATTTTATTATAATTTTTAAAAACATTTTTAATTTTTTAGATTTGTTTGATTTTTAGGACACAGGTAACCAAGTTCACATGCCAAAGGTAAATGTGAAGGTCACTGCGAACCAATATGCCCGCTGGCCTACCGTAATGACAGCACGAACAGCTCCGACGCTCCGGTCCCAAGTCCCGATGTGCCAAAGTTCCCATATTCTCTGTACTGGAAATTACTTAAATAAAACAAATTAAATGGGCTATATAAATTAAAAATAAATATCTTATTTCGTAAAAATATCAAAAGTAAACTAAATTAACACAGTAGAACACAGGTGAAGCCAAACTTAGAAGCGTCATAGTCACTATTTAAAAAATAAAATAAGGTTATTCACAGCCTGTTTTTTCTGCCATCCTGTAAGATATTGCCACCTCAAATAATGTGCCAGTACTCCTACAATGTCTCGAGAACTCCGAATCGAGTACCCATAAATCTCACATAAAAATATTGCAACACTAAACCATAAAAAATCGCGACACTTTAGAAATTAAGATCCTTATTTTAAAGACGACTCAACTGTACATTTTTTTAAATCTTGGTATGCCACATTTAGTGAATTATTAGTACTATTTCGATAAAACTTAATACACTGGGAGAATTTCTTACGATCTAAATGCACTTATTTCTAGATTCTTTTTCCGGGCATTTTGAAAGTGGAACCTACGCGAAAATTAAGTTTTTTTTATCATACAGCAGGAAATACCGAAAGGATTCCCAACAAGTTTGTCTACAACCAATACATTTATAGCTTCCCTGAACTGAGGAGTTTTAAGCATATAACAAACTTTTTGTCAAAATATTGTTTTATTCCACATGCTGTAGCTCTGCAGCTCTTAAACCGGACTGAACATACGTTGGCATGCTGAGAGTGCTTACTGTGCGCACTAACTCATTCAACGAAAACATCTTCAGTACGTCATTGTGATGATACAAGAGCCGCGCCTATATTCATTATGTACACTTAGAATAATTATTGTAATGTCCAGGAATCCTATACATGGGTGCAAATAAATTTTGAAGTTTCTCAAAGCTTAGATTGTAGGTAGACGTTGACATCTCATTGACAGCGATATCATTAGAGATGAAACCATAAACATGTGAAACGGTAGAAAGACAATTAAAATACTCGAGTGACTTACCTGGGATTCCAATTCAGAAAAACTCGTAACATTAAGCTTGCTTGCAATTAACTGCATAAAGGACGTAGGATTCAGAGCATCAACTTAGGATGTACTCATTGTCATGTTTTTAATAATAGGGTTAACTAACATGAAATATTTACTAGGCCATCATTCTGAAAATAGGGGTCTGAGCCACTAAAACTTATAAAGTTTATATGGCCTACCGTAATGCTACTTTTGTGAAAAAATTTATGGAAATTGGTTGATAGGTCTCCAAGATAAAGTACAAAAATATTATTTTCTTAAATTGCTTAAAAAGAGGCTTTGTACGCGATGTTTGTAATAGACAGTGCCAGCATAAAAAGTTTGATTGAAATCGTTAAATTGTTTAATAGATATGCCAAACATATAAAAATATTTATATGGATGCCATTTTTTAAATCATTGTCTGACCCCATTTAAATCATGTAACTTTACTTGGCTTTCTACAGGTGTGCAAAATTTTGAGGAAATTACTTAAATTTTTCCTCAAATATGACAAAATGTTCAGTTTACTCACCTGAAACAACTTTGCAAAAAATTTAGCAAAGAAGGATTTATGTATGCATATCGGTTGATTGGGCTTCAAGATATGGCATAAAACCTCCATTGATCATGTGACGATCTTCATAAACGGAGGGCAAAAACTTTATATAATGGCATATACGATTATTGTCATAGATGCAATTTACAAAGTTAGATGTATAGCTGTTACGTAGTGTCGTAGATATAGCACACTAAGATAAAATGTTATATATACGCCATTTAGAAAATAAGAGACTTACATACTTAAACAATATAAATTAATATTGCCTACCACAGTACAACTTCTTGGCCTAATTTAAAAGAAATATGTTGATATTTTCCCGAGATATGGCATAAAAATAATATTATTTCATATTGGGCTATCTTACAAAACGGCGGAAAAATTATGCTTTGCATTGAAAATTTTTATGAATGGAACTGATTCTGCCTGCATACAAAGTTAAGTTGAATTTTTTTTGCAGTTTCATAGATAATAACATTTGAATATAAAATGTTTATATGACTTTCAGTGCGAAAATATATGTGTCTGGCCATCTCAAAATGTATTATTTTACATAGCCTGCCATAGCGCTAATTATTTGCCAAATTTGGTAGAAATAGGTTTTCTCCAGATATCACCAATCTCAATTTGTCAAGTGATACTTCTTTACAAAATGGCGGACAAAAGAGATTCCTTTTATACATTTTTGAGTGTTGTAATATATACAGCCACCATACAAGTTCCATTGGAATTAATTACATGGTTTCGGCGATATATATTAGAAAACTAAAAGCGCTATATGGCCGCAATTTTGAAAATAATTTTCTGACATGCCTAAAATATATCAGTTAACATTACCTACCACATTACTGCATGTTTGCCATATTTGGTCGTAAGCGGCCAATTGTTTCCCGATATATGAATAAAAATTTATTTATTAGTGTGGCATTATTTTACAAAATGGAGGATAAAAGAGGATACCTGTAGACACATTTGATGTTTGTTATATATACTCACAGCACATAAAGTTAAGTTGGAATTGATTACATGTTTTCGAAGATATACCATAATATGCTAAAATAGCTAGATGGTCACTATTATGAAAATAGGGGTCTGACATACGAGAAACATATTTGCACATATTAACTGCGGCAGTACTACTTGATTGCCAAATTTTCTTAGGAATCTGTCAGTTGTTTCCCGAAGAATCACACAAAAACTTAATTGGTTCATATAGCGCTATCTTACAAAATGGCGGATGAACGTTTTCGTTTTTGGCTTAGCATACACAATTTATTTGAAATTGGTCAAATTTATGGTAGTTAGCAAAATTATTCTATAACAGTTGTATGAACGCCATTTGTAAAATAAGTGCCTAATAAAGGGCATTTACTTATATTTACTTGGTTTGTCATATTTTTTTTTTACTTGTTAAATTTGGCAAAAATTGGTTGAGTAGTTTTCGAGATATAAAATGAAAATTTAATTTTTCATGTGTCGCTATCTTCCAAAATAAAAGACCAACAACAATAATCACACATGAATTTAATGCTTATAATTTGCGCTGTCAGTATACAAAATTTGGCTAAAATCGGGTGAATGGTTTCCGAGATATGATATATCGCCTTACATTTAAAAATGGCCGCGATTTTGAAAGAGTGTGCCCAACGTTTTCGAAAAGAAATTTTATAAGTCAGGTGTCCCTACTTAGTACTATATGTGTACTGAGTTTGGTGAAATTCGGTTCTGGCGTTCATAAATTTAAGGTTGGGGTGCCACACATGCACACAGACAAACAGATACACACACCTACAAACACACACACACTTACATACACACATACAGTAAAGTGATATCATAAGCCTTTCTTTCCTTCGGAAAGTAGGCTAAAAAGTGAAAGTGTTTACGAATGAAATGCAATTGAATAATAATCTTTTTTTTTTTTTTTGAGGCGTGAGAGGAAGCGAGACTTTTTCCTTTTAAAAATTCTTTGGAGTGTAAAAACCTGCATTGCTCTTCACTTTACTTTCCTAAGAAAGATAAATGAATGCGATCACGTTTCTATGTGTGTTTCTACTGCTCAATTATTTTTATTACCAATCAGAAAGACTGTTATTTTGCAATGTTAGGAACTGTAGTCCCTACGCAAAATTAAGAAAGCAATAACAATTCAGTTATATGACTCTAATGAGCAACTGTTCAATCCACCTGCAGACTTCTTAAGTGCAGTAATTCTTTAAATAAATGACCTCAGTCTTAATATTTGATGAAGTATTGATGGAAATATTGCGAGATTGATAAAAAAATTGAAGATAAAATTGCTAGAATTATCGAAATAAGAGACTTAAGATTGAAAAATGTATGGAAAGTTTGCGATATTTATCGAAAGATTGGACTTACGATTAAAATATGGATGTAAAAGTTGAAAGGTTGACTGCAATATTGACAGAAAGATTGGACGAAATATTGATGGAAATATTACGAGGGATTGATAGGAATATTAGGAAAGATTGATCAGAAATTGGAAGATTGATGGAAAGATTGAGATATTAATAAAAATATTGTGAAAAATTGATAGAAATATTGAATGATTCATGCAAAGATTGCGACAGATAGATGGAAAGATTGGCGAGGGTTGGTGAGGATTTGCGATGATTGCGAGATTTTTTGTGAGATTGCGAAGGATTGATGAAACTATTGGAAGATTGACGGAAGGATTGCGAAAGAATGATGAAAAGATTGTGAAAGATTGATGTAAATATTGGAAGATCGATGGGAATATTGGTGATGATTGCGAGATTTATGGAAAGATTGCGAAAGATTAATGTAAAGATTGGAATATTGATACAAATATTGGAATATTGATGGAAAGATTGAAATATTGATGGGGAGATGGCAAAAATTGATAGAAATATTGTAAAAAATTTATGGAAAGATTGAAATATTGATGGATTTATCAAAATATTGATTAAATGATAGGATGATTGATGGTCAAGAAGAGCAAGGAAAATAAGAATGACTGTCACCCGAGCTTCCCTCATACATTCCAAATTCTGAAGGACCTAGCACTATTTGTATTTAAATTGTGACCAACTATGCCTATAAAAGTGTTGGTAGATGCTGATCCATGCAATGATTATAACATATTCGTGCATGTGTTCGCTATTCATGATGGGCTTGGTTTAGTCACATATTCATTCATTAAAAATATCAGAGTACCATACTTATACCTACAAAACAGAGGAGGCAGTGAATAATATGCATATTCTGACATCGTGTAATAATTAGACTTCAAGAAAGGAGACAGGAAATGCGGTAACTGAATGAAAGACTTTGCCTGGTTCTGCTATATCATGTAGAATTTCAGTACAAATTAAAATAAATAATAATTTTTTTGATTGAAATTTTTTTTTGAAATCGGTTAATAAATACCGATGCTCAATTTGACATACCATATGCCCCTAAAACCAATATGGCTACCAGAAACATAAATATATGATTTAAGGGTTAATGGTCGTAACTGCTGAGCACCTTCGGGTACGTTCGACAAGCCCGAGTCGAAGGCTTCCGAGCACCCCCTGAGTCGAGTCGAAGACTGCGGAACTCTTCCGAGTCAAGCCGGAGACCCTCCAGCCGCATATATCCCATTTTAAATACACTATGCCATAATCCCCATAATAATTCTACTTTGAAGGCGTACGGCCAATCGATTTAACGAGTCAGTTATGTAGTCAAATGAATGATACACCAGACACAAATTAAATTAAATCTATATTGGTGCATAACGCAGCACAGTACATGCTCATCTAAGACCTGTTGTCCATAATGGTTGCTATGATTCAGTGGCTAGAGGTTAAGCTTAGTAATTTCGAGACTAGCCAAACTGAATCGATGCAGTAGTTGCAAGACCAACTCAGTATAATGGAGGCCAGTCAACAGGAGTTGGCGAAAATGGTGTGCGGTGATATGCAAACATTACATATAAAATTTCAATTTCAGTTGTCAGCTTGTCACGAGCTGATAATTGCAGAAGTCATGAGCGATGCATTTCCGAGGTTTGAACAAGCCATATTAATTGTAATACTGGAATTTTGAAGCAGCACAAGCTCGTACCGACTCAGAGTCGAGTGTGCTCAAAGAGACTGTAGCTGAAATTCAAAATGCAGTTGCTAATATAATTCCAGTTGCCGATTCTAACACCGAATCGATTAAGACGGCTGAGAAAAGGGTGCATGATATGGATTTCATTATCCAGTCATTGAGACTCGAGCGTGATGATTCTTCGGGCTCACCACAGAATTTTCCAAATGTTATCGTACCACAAGTTGGATTTAAGTTTATGAATGTTTCCCACCAATCGAGATTATTACTAGAGGAACTACCTATGGTTCGAGCTCGTGAATCGGAAAATCTAATATCGTTTCTGAAAGACTTGAAAAATATTTACAGGTGAGTAGGATAGAGTCCGAAGAGGTGGTGGAAGTTGCAACGCGACAAAATAAACAATTATTCGGTGTTCAAGATATCATTTGAGCAGAAATTTTGGAATGAATAGTTCAAGGACTGCTGCGTGCTCAGATGCATTATAAAATCGAGAAAAATCTAAAAATTGAGGAACATATAATGTTAAACTCACAATCACCCCACCACCCTAACCAACCACCTCTAACACACTTGCCAGTCATAAAAAATTTAAAAAACTGGCAAATAATCGAAATATTTATTCTAAAAATTTACGAACATATTACGTTACTGACTCCGACACTCGTGTTGGATGCTGGTGACTTCGACGTTGATCCCAATGACCTTGAAAAAAAATTCTCACCAATTTTTAAAATGCAAAAGAAACTAACAAAACTCTAGGAACACATTACATCGCTGACCACGTCACCCATGTTGGATGCTGGTGGCCTGTAACTTAACTCAAATAACCTTGAACACGAAATATCGAAAAATGTAAAAAATCTAATAAATTCGAAAAAATCGATGAAATATTACATAACTAACTCCGATCCCCATGTTGGATGGTGGTGACCTTGAAACGGACCCCAATGATCTTTAACTCTCGAAACAAACTCGTAAAAATTAAAGAACATATTAGATTGCTTACTCCAACACGCATATTGTATGGTGGTGACCTTGACCCCAATAACTTTAAAATCGAAAAATAAAAAAAAATATTGCAAAAAATTACAAAAAAAACGTAAAAAACTAAATATCGAAGAAACAAATTACGTACCTACTGCAAAGCAAAGCAAAAACTCTGTTGTATATGTGTGACACTGAGGGTTCGATTCTCATAAATATGGCGCTACGATCAGCAGCAGAATTAGCCTACAACTCCATATTCAATTAGATATATAGTCGACCAATCTTCTGACCCCCAAAGCGAATTCTTGGCATTACATATACACATACGAAATCCCAACCAGTTCCTGAAGAGATGTAACTCTACCCAAGAATGGCTCCTGCCAAGACAAATTCCTGCAAAAATGGCTAGAACAATGGTCAAGACCAACCCACCATACCACCCACCTCTACCAACAGTCGATGAGAATCCATCTCGAAAAAGTCGCGTAATACGAATCTCGGTACTATCCTCTTCGCACAATAACTTCGCAAAATCTTCGCAAAAATGTGCAAATCTTCACAAAAGGCCATGCCAAATAATCAGGTGAACCAACCAGTTGTGAAACATTCCTCAAAAATATTCCTCAGTTTATTCGTTCGCCTTATAGACCACAGACATTTTCAATCTACCCGAGTAAGGAATAATACTTTAGATCCTACCCTAGCCCTCCTCCTGCACACGCTCGCATACATTTTTTCTAAAACCACTCTCGCACTCAATTGTACACACCACTGAATTAATAAGTCTTTCAGAGAAGCAGAACGGTTCGAATAAGAAATTAAACTGACATTAATATGTTTCTGTAAATTTTATTTATTTACTTGTTATATACATTCTACCTTTGTAATTATTTCATATACTGTATCTTTACATTTCTCAGATGTTTGCAGATAATGTATTAGTAGCCAAGAGTCTCATCAGATATAACACAGATCTTTCATTTCACTAATGATAGAAAATATCTCGTTAATGTGCGAGAAATCTCCATCTTGTTGCGAAGCAATCAAATACCTGAGTCTATCAACAAGTTCATTCGGGTCTTAGATAAACATGTAGTCAGTATTCTCAGTAACTTCTGCCTTATTCATGTCGCTAGTTGCAGCAAATGAACTAGCGTTCTTGACGCCTTCTTCTTCACACCACTTGTCGATGGAATCTCATTGGTGAAATGTGTGGGAACGTCAAGAAATTTGCCATCGTCTTCAGCTCCATCACTGCTTCATATTCATTTTCATAAATACTGTTTTCGTGGTCATTTTCACCCCCTGTTTTGTATTCAATGTTAAATTTACTTTTCTTTGTAGCAGGAATTGTATGGTCATAGTATTTAAAGCTAGTGAGCGTTTATTTTGAAGTTCATCGATTTTACGCGAAAGTCTTGCAAATGTACATTCTGCACAAATGACTCTGCCTCGCGTCGTAGGTCTCTCTTTCCGTCATTAGCACTAACTGCCTCGTCATTATCGCCAGTGGAATCAGTAACCATCGATGCAGCAGGGTGTACTGACATCACTTGCTGGCTCCCACTAGACGAACCATTGCAGATCTTGATGTGTTACTTCAATATATCGCCTTTCATAAACTGATTGTGGCTATTGTCGTAATGTTACATCACGCGAGTTCCCTTGCTGTCTGGGGATGTATTATGAAGTGTTTTAACAGGAGGTAACAATTGTTGTTTCGAAGTGGGTGAAAGAATACTACATTAGTGGAATTTGACGTGTTTATTTAAGTTATCACATCGTGTAAACTGTATGGAACATTTATAGCAGTTAAGGATCGCATGAGGTAGGTTCGTCAACAGTCGCTCTTCTTATGTCACCACGCATCGTAACTTTTACTAAAAGACTTGTCACAACAGTAGCATTGTTTTCTATGTATTTTTTGAACTGTCGTTGAAAGTATGCACGCAGTCGTACATGACATACACGATTTCACATCGTCAGTGGTCTGCATCGTCTTAAAGTATACATACACTTTATTCCTGTCTGAGTTAGTGGTGTAATATGTACCTAAAATTGAATTAGTTTCTTGCAATTTTTTTTACAAGTTTTGTTTAATTTTGGTTTTTAAGGTCATTAGGGTCAAGGTCACCAGCATCCAAAATGGGATTCGGAGGCATTCTTCAAATCTACTTCCCTCATTTTTTCATTTTTTTTTAGAAATGTTTTGTTAAAAGAGTGATTTTTTTTGGAAAAATAATTAATTTCAATGATTTTTGGGGTGAAACAGGCAATTTTGTCGAAAACATGGCCGTCCAAGGCCACCGGCTGTCGGCCACGACCACCTCGTCAACCGAGTTGTCTGGTGGCGCTGAGATCCGTCTCCTAGAATTCTGTCCCCGCGCTCTCATTTTATATCTACTCATGTCAGTGACAGAAATAGAAAAAAGAAAGATAGTCACCCAACGTGAACAGTTTCTTAAATGTTATTCGTAGCAGACATTACTCAAAAACATTTAATCGCTGTTTTTGAATTTTTTTTTTTTTCAATCAAGCTAAACTTACGGTTTGGCGTCCTATGTGAACTCTCCTGCCACTTCCCACTCCTCGTTCTTCTCTTTCTCGACAAGCGAGTTCTTCCAGGAAAATTATTGTAAGTTATTCGTTTCGTTTCCTTTCGACAAAATATTCGTTATAGCACGCATTTTCATTTCCTCACGAAAGGAGATATCCTAAGCGCTTTCCCAAGTGCTCATTTGACGTCAATATATTCGATATCACATTCAAAACGATAACGAAGCCCTTCGGACTTTGAATATACAGTTTTATTATGAAAACATTGCGAATTCGTGGTACAGGTTCTTATTTGTAACTGCAGAAGATGAGAATCGTGCAGTATTGTATCATCAGACACAAAATATACAAAACAAAAGTATGTTCTTGGTACCAATTAATCTTTATGTTTTTGGTTTTTTTTGCCATTTAAGCAACAGTGTAAGGAGATTGCTGTAAGGGTATTTTATTTAAATAATTACAATTGTTTCTAATGAAATGCGAACACATAATATTTGTGTGGTAATTATTAAGAATCACAGCTTTTCCAAAACCGGGAAAATAATACCTGGAAGTGGTTTATATGGTCATTAATAATCACAATTAATGGGAGGTACATGGGGGTTTCACATAATTTGCAGTACATATATACCATGAAATGCGATAGTGAGGAGAGCTATGAAGATCGGGTTTTTTTTCCCCGTACAAAACGTAACATTTATGTCAAATATATTTAAATTGAGTCGCTGAACCATGTTAAATGCGAGAAAGCCCTTGGAAAGCTAACCTTAATATACAATACGTTATTCACAAGGTATGATTTTGCCGATGCGGTCAGAATATTTAGGTACAAAACAACGGTAATAAGCCGTGTAGGAATATCATTTAATTATTTTGAATTTTATAAGACATACCTTTGTAATACTCAAGATATGATTGTATCATATAACATATAATTAGTAGAAAACAATGTTAACGCCCGTTAAATTGCGTAGAATAAAACTGAACAATGAGATTTTTCAGCAGGAAATTGCTCCATGGAAGGGCACCAATTTAACGCCTGTTATATGTGTTGTTTTTTTATTAATTGAAGTTTTTAGGGGTTGTTAAAATACATTGATAGGTGGGTTTGGATTTGGATAACCGACTGGGCGCCAGACACCGTGGGCAGGCGGTGTCGATTGCTGCTGCTGATGATGATCTCGGGGTACGGTGGGCCGTTCGCCCAGATATATGCAGTCCTTCGGTGAAATTGTTGGATGAACCCCTCTGGACAGGAAATCCAGACATTCCCTACGCCTGATACTTACGTCGGAATGAAGTGGGCCTATTCAGGCTCACCCACACGCCTTTTACTGATAAAAGTTCGGTGTTGAACATGTTGGTTATTCAGGCAAATTACGTGAAATTACGGCGAAAGCGGATTGTAGTGGACCTGGATCACCGAAACTCCCGAAGGCATTGCTTGAAATGAAAAACACGAAGTTTGAAAACTTGCACGTAATTACTCTTGCACAAAACTTTACATCACTCTAGGTGAAAACAATACACGGGTTGTGGCTTGCGGCCGCCGGATAGGCAAAGCTGCGAAAGTACACAGGTGTGCACAATAATGAATAACTGGTATTTTAAGCTTCCCCGAGCGATGCTATTCCCGGGGAAGAAGGGGTGACGTTTCCGTTTGCAGAAAAGAACAGACTCCAGTAAGTCACTCCAGGCTATTGCAGCTAAAGAAGATTGGCGTAGAAACGTGAAAGTACCCGGAGCATTACGCGGTGTGTGCCGACCTCTTGAGACACTAGACGGCGACTGAATCTGGCGAGCTTGTGAGGCGGGGACTATGGCGGCACGCAACTTGCCCTGCACTGCTTTATGTTGAACTAAAACACTTGCACAACTAAATGGACATGAATCCTTGCATAAAAAATGATAAATAAATACATAATATTACACTGCACATGAACAAATACAATTTAAATGTGAATAACATGAAATAAGTTTGAAACAACTGTGGTAAAAAAAATGTGAATTTTCAGATTAACATAATTTAAGTACTGAAACGCTTATAGGGGTATCTTTGAGCGTCCACACGCCCGGTGTGTCTTTCTTTGGCTTTTAATTATTCGATCTTAAATTGCCCTATAATGAACGTGTGCCGAGTCCACCATAACTCATCCTTGTCCGCCTGAAGGGTGAAGTTGCGCGGCACTACTCTGCACTCCCCTGCTCTCGCATAACACTGCACGCGGCACTGCACTGTGCACTGAGGGCACACTCGTGCCGAGTCCACCATAACTCATCCTTGTCCGCCCGAAGGGTGAAGTTGCGCGGCACTACTCTGCACTCTCCTGCTCTCGCACAACACTGCACGCGGCACTGCACTGTGCACTGAGGGCACACTCGTGCCGAGTGATGCGTTGGATGCGCAGCGTGGAAAAAAGTCTGGAAGGTATATATACGAGTATGCATACAGCCATTACGACCATACTTTTGTTATTTTAACGTGGCGCTCGTAGCCATTACGGCCATTCCGCGCCCCGGCCGCCCAGTCGGCAGGGAAGAAGGATCACGCCTTCTCGTAGCAGGTGTCTCAGCTATTCACCTGAGTTAACCAAGACCAAAGCCCGGTCTTGATACACAAGCTCCACCAAGAGCACCCTACCAGAAGGCCTGAGACCCTCGTACTCAGATTTATCAAGCCTGTGGTCTAGTCTGGAAGGCAGGACGCTGTCCTGCGTCAATATATATACAGTATGACATATATTAAGACGTACTCAGGTGTTGTTTACGTGCAGTTTATGTGTATCGCCATGATACATTTGTTGAACAACAATACATTGATACAGGAAACAAATTCGCATCGATTTTGGTCTTCAAGTTTAATTNTTTTTACCTATTTCACGTGATGGTTGTATGCTGTTAGTGTGAGGGAGTATAATGTACCTTATGAATTTTACCGTGCGAAGGCTTGTGATTGACTAGTGCTATTATGCATGTTTTTTGCAATTGTTTTCATTTGAAAGTTTAAATATTGTGCGAAAATACGAGTATTTCTTTGCAATTGTTCACATGTGCAGTGTTAAATCTAATTATTGTTCGGAAATACGAGTGTTCGTGAAGTTATAGACCCATTACAATATAAGTTAAGATGTCCTGTACGTGAGTTATCAGCGATACATCCTCACGGAGCTGTATTTGCCACTTACATGGGTAAGCAACATAATTAATATTAGAGTTTTAGTGTGGAAAGTGAGTGTAGTAAATTGTACTGTGTAGTTTTGTATTAAGTGTGTTAATTGAGTATTATAGGAATGTTTCTTCCGCGGCAGAGGGCTCAGGGATAGGAAGTAGGAGTTTTGGTAGGCGCGGCCGGCGGTCATGTTAGTCTATGCCGTCCGCCATATTGGTAGGCATCACGGCCAGGGCTCGATGCCATGTTGGACAATCATACCTCCCCCCTCCCATCTTCCATAGAAATTAATATAGTAAAATAATAATTTTAGTACCTGCAGTTGCGGGCTTCCATGCCATTTACTCTTGCATCTGAAGCGATTTCACTCCCCCTCGCCTCTACTGATGTAGATTACAACTATAGCACAATCTCCCTACAACCGGCATAATTTATGAAAACATTCAGGGATGAGTCTCGCAGCAGGGTTTTATTATTAAACACATTTGAATAGCGTACGATGACGGCCGCATAGAGACGTATACATTCAGACTGCCGTGTCCATGGCGTGTGCTGGACATGAAAAGCAAAGTAAAGAACATTTGGCTGGAAAAACGATACCACGGCCTGAATTGGAGCGAGGGCGATTTGGAATATGAGAAAGCATGCATTGTACTTGACGCTGCACTAAGTAAGAATGGTGCAGTCTTTGTGGCCGGGCCCGAGCAGAAGCAGCATTTAAGCAATTATTGCACCACAAAAATAAAAATCTGCGATCTACAAACCGAGTGTGGATGCCCATCGTTTAGAAGGTTAAGAGAGAAATATGCAGACCTGCTAGAACATGTATGTGACACATGTATGTGTAACCTTGTATGCCCTTGTCCTAATGCATTGTTGATTAAGTCTTGGCATCTGTCGGACTATATCGGAGGTCAAAAAACGCCACCGGCCATTATAAATTGCTCATCTATCGTGACAAAGAACTTTAGTACTGATCCGCAGCTCATCATGGAATGTCTAATCACCAAGCTGAATGGGTCCATCCGATATTTACCGCTGTCAGAGGTCATCGGCAAGGTATACATAGCATCAGATTTTCGTCGCACAGAGTGAGCATACGGTAAATGTACTGCAACTACTCCCTAAATCCATTCCGACAGCCTGCCTCACATCTTTGCGATAGATGCACTCGCCCCTTCAACCGTCTAGACAAGCTTGCCGAACATAGTGTAACATGTACAGAACTGATCAGGCTTGCCGGTTCGCTCAACTGTAAGTTCTGTAATGAGAGCTTTATGTACTCTTGTCATGCACAGCGTCATGAACGTACTTGTTGGGCGAACCCTGATGCTCCTTCAAGGGCATGTGGGACTTGCGGCCGGCAGTTCACCAGGACCGATAGGCTTTGTGCGCATGTCGCAAAGTGTACTGGTGCTGCCACATCAACCTCCCGGCCGGCGAAGCGGACATGATTTACAAGCCCGCAGCCGCCCCATCATGTTCCTGCTCTTGCGAGCAACACATATGGTTTTGTAGAGGTTGAAAGCGCGTTTAGATATGTAAGAAAAACTTATGTTGCCGAGAATACCTCGTGTGCAGCCATAGATATTTGCGACTACCTCGAGGCGATGAAACCTAATATAATTTGCCAAATACAGCAGGAAATCGAGACGCAGAGGGCGGTCAAGTTTAATATATTTCTAGAGTGTATATATTATAAACCAGAACCACATGAGGACCAGGAGGATCGTTGTGCATTTAAGACGAAAAACATGCCTCTTTTTAACGTTGCCAACATAGAGGCGGCCGTACCGGCTGCCATTGCCAAGATCTGCATGGAGGAGACTAACTACACACGAGAGCCAAAAAAACTGGTATAGGCATGTGTATGCAAATAACAGAGGTATGAAACCCTTCAGAGTAACGCAATGCGGTCAGCAGTGCCTATATAAGACAACAAGCGTCTCGCAAAGTTGCTAGATTGGTTACTGCTGATACAATGGCAGGTTATCAAGATTTAAGTGCGTTGGAACTTGGTGTTATAGTCGGCTCACAAGAGATGGGACATAGCATCTCCGAGGTAGCGATAACATTTGGATTTTTGCGTACGACCATTTCACGAGTGTACCATGAATATCGGGAATCCGGTAAAACATCAAATCTTCGACATCTGCGGCCGGAAAAAGATAGTGAACGAACGGGACAAACAACGACTGACGAGAATCATTAAACGTGACAGATGTGCAAACCTTTCTCAAATTGGCGCAGATTTCAATGCTGCGGCATCAACATGTGCCAGCATGCGATCTATTCAACAGACCATAATTGATATGGGCTTTCGGAACCGAAGACCCACTCGTGTACCGTTGTTGACCGCACCACACAAAGCTTTACGCCTCGCCTGGGCCCGCCAACAATGCCATTGGACTGTTAATGACTGGAAACACGTTGCCTGGTCTGACGTGTCTCGTTTCCAATTACATCGGGCGGATGGACGTGTATGGGCATGGAAATATCTTCATGAGTCCATGAACCCTACATGTCAACAGGGGACCGTTCAAGCTGGTGGAGGCTCTGTCATGGTATGAGGCGTGTGCATTTGGCGTGAAATGGGACCCCTGATACATTTAGATGCGACTCTGACAGGTGACAGATACGTAAGCATCCTGTCTGATAACCTGCACCCATTCATGTCCATTGTGCATTCCGATGGATGTGGACAATTCCAGCAGAACAATGCGATATCCCACACGTTGAGAGTTGCTACCGAGTGGCTCCAGGAACACTCTTCTGACTTTAGACACTTCCATTGGCCATCGAAATCACCAGACATTAACATTATTGATCATATCTGGGATGCCTTGCAACGTGCTGTTCAGAAGAGATCTCCACCGCTTCGCACTCCTGTGGAATTATGGACTGCCCTGCAGGATTCATGGTGTGAAATGCCTTCTACATACCTTCAGACATTAGTCGTGTTCATGCCACGTCGTATCGCGGCACTTCTGCGTGCTCATGGGGACCCTACACAATATTAGGTGGGTGTGCCAGTTTTTTTGGCTCTTCAGTGTATATGGGGAATCTTAGCGGCTGGACTCTCAATGCTGTGAAATGAGTCCAGTTACACGTCAACAAGCTCGACGCTCTTAGAGCCTCCTCGTATATCCCATTGCCTGAAGGTTTTGCGGAGAAAAGTGCAATTATCAACCTGCACAACAGTGACGACCACCAGTGTTTTGAATGGGCTATACTGGCACATTTTGTGGAGGGGGCACATCCGGAGCGCATCAACCAGCATAACACCAGACTGACGACGCGCTTCGATTTTTTGACCGTAGACTTCCGCACCCCTCTACATCAAATAGCAGCTTTTGAGAAAGCTAATCCGGGGGTCAGCGTCAACATATACACACTTGATGAGAATACGAAAATAGTGCCGACACGGGTGACAGATGCGGAACTGGCCCAGCACTTTGATTTGCCGCTGCTCACTACAGTGGAGGACCAGAACACGCATTATTGTTTTGTGTCAAATTTCTCGCAACTAGTACGATCCAAAGTGACATCACACACTGAGCATGTTCATATCTGTAAATGAATGCTTCAAAGCATATGCACATATTCCATGTGTTGCGGGTTGATGAGTGCCGAAACTCTGGTTGAGCACAGGAGGTATTGCAATGACCGTACTTCTGTTCGCGCGGACATGTCGCAACCGGACAGGTATGGCAGGCCGCCTGTTCTCAAATTAAAAAATTACCAGAACGGCAATAAGGTACCTATTGTAGTATATGCAGACTTCGAGGCCATGCTTGTGCCTGTGCAAACGTATCAGCTGAACTTAGACGCGTCCAACAAATTAGTTACCAAAAACACGAGCCCTATTTTTATGGCATATACATTAAGATTAATAATTCAATTATTCCCGCCTATACGACCAGCCTACCCCCGGGTGTAACTGTTTACATGGGCGAAGGTGCGTCGAAACACTTTATGGAAGAGGTGATTGGATAGGTCTCCTGGTTAAAGATATATACAGCCAGTCTGAACCTATGCGAGCACTGACTCATGTGGAACAGGCTGTCTATGATTTAGCCACTGCCTGCTGAGACTGTTCTGGCATGCGCACCGACAACAACCAAAAGGTGCATGACCATGATCATTTAACCAGCAGTCTTATCGGGGTGTCATGTAATAACTGCAACAAACTTCGTCGCTAACCCCAGAGACTGCCGATACTCTTCCATATCTTAACGTATGATGCCAATTTCATAATTAAGCAGCTTGGCTATGATTCCCAGGACATTTTAATTATTCCACATAGCGAGGAGAAACTAATGACCTTCTGTAAGAGTTTGGGTGACAAGTTTACTATACAGTTCATCGATACATATAGGTTCATGTCTGGCCAGCCTGGCAACGCTCGCTGAGAATCTGCTGTCCGGTGAATTCCACACAACATCTCACTTCTTCACGGTAGAGCACGAGCTATAACTGGTAACCCGGAAAGGCGTCTTCCCCTACGATTATGTTAGCTCGTGGGAGAAGCTCACCGAGCTGTGGTTACCTGCTATAGAGTCATTCTTGAATAGGCTTACTGCGGGGAACGTCAGTGCCAAGGACTACCAGCACGCACAAACCGTCTGGTCTGTGTTCGGCTGCCGTACCCTCCGAAACTATTCTGAGCTCTACTTGAGGACGGATGTGCTGATTCTGTGCGACGTCTTCAAGAATTTCCGGGGGCTCTGTCTACGCACATACAGTCTCGACTGTGTGCGCTATGTTAACGCTCCGGGATTCTCGTTTGAAGCAATGTTGCACAAGGCGCAGGTGGAATTAGACTTGCTTAGCGACTATGATATGCACCTGTTTATTGAGGCTGGTATCCGGGGAGGGGTGGCTCAATGTGATAAGCAGCATGTGGTTTGCCAAAAATAGGCATATACTAGACACATACGATGCTGCCAAGCCATCTACCTACCTGCAGTATGTAGATGCCAATAACTTATATGGGTGGGCAATGTCTCTGCCGCTCCCATATGGAGGTTTCGAATCGGCCAGCACGAACATCGATGTGATGAGCGTGATGGACGATGGATATGTTGGCTACATACTGGATGTAGACATAGAGTACCCTTGCGCTCTTGTGAAGAGCATATGGATCTTCCATTCTTGCCAGTAAACGAGTGTCCCCCGGGGTCCAAACAAACGAAACTCATGACGACTCTGGAAAGCAAGCAGCATTATATAGTACATTATGTTACTTTGAAGCAAGCATTGGGTAATGGGTCACAGCTGAATGCTGTTCACCGAGTCCTTCAATTCCTACAGAAGCTGAGGCTGAAAGCCTACATAGATTTGAATACGGAGAAACGTCAGGCGGCCCGGAACACTTTCGAGAAGGACTTTTACAAGTTAAAGAATAACGAAACGTATAGCAAACTTATGGAAAATAAGCGCAAGCGACAGCGTATGGAACTCGTGTGTAGAGAAGTTCGGGCGAAGAAGCTCATTGCAAAACCTGCATTAAAATGCAGGACTCTTTACGATGAGACATTGTCTCTAGTCAAATTATGACAAGAGAGCATTGTGTTTGACAAGCCCATATACACTGGGTTTGCCGTACTCGACCTATCAAAAATACTCATGTACAGATTTTACTACGATGTAATGCGAGTGCGGTATGGGGGCACAGGTAAACCTCCTTTACATGGATACTGATAGCTTTGTAATGGAGATTGCCTGCCCTGACTTTTACAGTGAACTCGCCATAAACCCGACGCTCATGTTGGAGTTCGACACCAGCGGCTACCCGACCACTCATCTTTGTTACTCGCTAACAATTCTAAGGTGATTGGGAAGTTCAAGGATGAGCGTGCAGGTAACAAGCTGATTGAGTTTGTCGGGTTGAGGGTGAAACTGTATGCGTACCGCTGCCTGAATATGGTAGGGAAACGTGCGAATGGGATACAAGGGTACTCAGTTGAAAATACAATAATGTTTGACGATTATCGGCGTATCCTTTTGGCCCAGCGCTGCATGAGAGTGCAGGTCGCATATATTAGGTCGTACCACCACGAAGTTTACTCAGAGCAAACCAACAAAGTGGCTCTTTCGTGGATGGACGATAAACGGAAAGTCCTGGATGATGGCATACATACTGTCCCCTATGGCTATTAGGCCTAATAAGAAATTCAGCTCTGGGTTAGGCCTACAGTGTCGTCAGAGAGAGTGCTTTTTCTCCCGGCATGTACGGGAGCATGTACAGGCGTCGTCATATTCCGCTTGTCACGTACATTGTCGAGGGTTTTGGTAGCCATATTTCTCGATAAGCAAGCTGTAGCACATGCAAGTGTGTTGCAGGCTTGCCAGGTATGCTGGCTGATAGTCTACTGTAGCTCGTTCAAGAGGCAAGCCCCTAACATTGACAGGTAGATTATCGGTTTTTTTATTCCTGCAGTATACTGGAGCCTATGCAAGACCGGATAGCTTGCCAGGTATACTATTTATTGGCCGCGTAGTTTGATTCAGTGTACTGTAGCTCGTAAAATAGTTTCAGTCTTCTCCTTGCCAGGTATACTGGGTAGTAACATGCAAGTAGTCTTGCCAGGCATGTTAGCAGCACGCCCTGTACATGTTTTATTTTCTCAGCGGTATATTGGAGCACATGTAAGTAGTCTTGCCAGGTATACCACTCATGCGTTCCTTTTTTTTCCCACACATGCTAATGGGTGCACGGTTTCAGTGCATTTGCAAGTATTATTCCCGCTACTGTATCTCTCTCTTTTGCATGTGTGTTTCACATACTTGCTGCATCAACTTCTTGTCATATGTGTATATTAATCGTCGGCAAATACTTATCTTCCCCCTTTCTGTTTATAGCATTTTACGTTATTTGTCATGTATGGTTTGCAGCCATACTACTGCAATTATCAATGTTCATTTGACTGTTCTCCACATCCTACCATCGCACTGTGTGTTGGCATCACACCCCGTGTCGTTGATATCATACTGTTGTGTCTGTCCGTATTTATTCTGTTTCCCGTTGACGAAGCATTCGCTTCAATTGTCGTCCCCCTGCTGCTTCGCAACCTACCTGTTCACTATATCTATGACGTTGCCAATATATATATATATATGTATATATATTTATGTGTATTGATAGTGATGTAGAAATAACATACTGCCGGTTACAAGTGCGGGCCCATCTGTATGGCTATTCCATGCAGATGGTAAACATGAGTACGTTGCAGCAGCAACTGGTAGGTGATGTAACTTGCGATACTTAAATTATTTCAAGCATAATATATTTTTGTTTGTACACTATTATGGTGATATCAGCAAGATAAATTAATCAAAGTTCCAAAAAACTGTATTATAATCAGATTGCATACTACGAAATATAAAATGTATACGTATTGTGTTTAATAAAAACGTAAATAAACCTCAGACATATTTCATTTATTGCTATACAGAACTTAATTTTTTATTAAATACTTAGTGGAAAAAATTTGTAAAGGAAACCAGAAAATATTATTATTTTGCACACCTGAGAAAATATAGATATAATGGTGGAATGTATATAACTACTTAATATGAATACTTACAAGTTATACATATGCATCACCTGAGAAAATATAGATCTCACATCACCTGAGAAAATATAAATCTCACGGTGTAGAATAAGTAACTACTTACTATGAATACTTACAAGTTATACACATGCATCACCTGACAAAATACAGATCTCACGGTGTAGAATATATACAACTGCTTAATATGAATACTTACAAGTTATACACTGACACCAACCAGCACATATATTACACAACATAAAGTTATATACATGCACACGTGAGAAAATATAGATCTCATGGTGGAATATGCTGCATTTATATGAATACTGTACAAGTTATACACTGACACCAACCAGCACATATATTACACAACAGTGCTTCGATATCTATTACATTAAAGAATTAATATTTTTCAAATACTTAGAGAAAAAAAGCTGGTGTTTAATTCATTTGCCTAACTTTTTACTACATGCAAGTGTTTGACCTCTGTGCTACTGCAGCGCCAATGATATGATTGTGGCGTAATATTTTCCTTCGCAGCCTCGATGGAGGGATGGTGAGTGGTGGTGGTGAGGGTGCCAACATGGCTGCAGCCCAACTCTACGGAAAGAGGGGGGTTCTAGCGTGCCTGGCGTCTGGCGGGCTCGACGGAGGGGGAGAGGGTATCTAAATTGGCTGTCATCCAACTGGATGACAGTAAAAAATGCAATTTTTTTTTTAAATAAATGTTTTAATAAATTTACTGGCTGGCAAAATGGTTACCATGGAATGTACTAAACAAAAATGAATGTCATGGAATGTTCTGGACACTGGCTGACAAAATGGCCACCAAGGTGGTGGAATGCAAGAGCATGATGTGGCCGGCGGCGGCCATCTTGGGCTCCCGGCTCCCTGTCACGATCCTGTCTTCGAACATACATTATATAACTACTCATGAGATTTACAATTCAAAATCACTCTACAACTGGTCCGTATTTACAATATGAATTGCTGTATATAGGTCTCAATCTCTTACAAGTAATGCAGCCCAAGCCTCAAATTCCTTTAAGCTATCTTACTGAGCATTAGTTTCTACACCGATGAAATCCAGCCTACGAAGTTTCCAGACGTGCATTTGGTCGAGAAGGTGCTGAAAAGACGTAACGGAAGGGCGTATGTCAAGTGGTGGGGTTTCCCTGCCCCGTACAATTCCTGGGTCGCTGAAGCAGACATCAAGAGGTGAACTTGATGTGGAAAAGGTCGATGTAAATATAAATATATTTATTGAAAGGCTGATGTGTTCCCTCATGTTGTACATTATCAAATAAAATTAGTTTAAAATATATATGTTGTTTTTTATTTATTTTTAAAAGATTTACCTTAAAAATTAAAAATATGATTAGTAAATACTTGAAAGAGTGTCTCGTCCACAAAAAAAGTTTGGAAATGGACGGCATAAGTGATCTCTGGTTGTAGATGCTAAAATGAAGAAATAACTAGTACAATATATAGTGCCTAATACTAGAAACATGTCTTCATGTCGTAATTTTGTGACAAATGGGCATACACCATTGATTGGTATGGGTGGTGGGATAATTTATGTTATGTAGGTCCAATAATTAATTTGGGGAAAGGAGGGTGGGGTTGGAGGGGTGAGTATGAGGTAAACATTGTATGTTCCTCGATTTTTTAGAAATTTTTTGGCCAGGGTCTGATGTGGTGGGAGGTGGTTGGGGGAGGGGTCGGATGTTGAGGGGGTGAGGAATAGTAGTGAGCGGGGAGGGGGTTGGGCGTAAGTTTTTTTGGGGTGAGATGGTTTGGTGAGAGTGAGGAGGAAGTAGCGGGGTGTGGATGTGGTAGGTGTAGGATGTTAATCTGGGGAGGGGGCCAGATCTGCTGATCATTCCGTCTGCTTGACCTGGTTCGGAGTCTCTAATCCTCCTCTCGTGGTCTGAGGATTAAGTGGCCCATTCCGCTTAGAGCCTCTCCTCTAATCCTCTTGCTCGACTGAGGATTTTTGAGCTCTTGCTTCGAGGAACTTCAAATCAGCTTTCCTCATTTTTCAAACTTTTTTTTTTAATTTTTGGTTGAAAAAAGTGATTTTGGAAAAATTATTAATTTCGGAAGTGGTTTTTGGGATGAAACAGGCAATTCTGTCGATAACATGACCGTCCCAGGACGCCGACCAAGATGGCGGAATACTCCTACTCCTCATGCAAGATGCATGTGTCAAAACATAGATAATCATGTTACTGATCTCCATCCCTCGCGAATGCTGATACGCCCTTTTGGCGTCATGTAACATTAAGTCTGTCCGCTCTCTCTTGTCGGCGTACGTATGAATCCTCTTCAACACAAATGCATACGAAATAAAACAAATGTTTATTTTTTACACAATACATCACTCGTCCATATGAGTTATAAAATAACGCCAAGAAGGATGTAGATAGCATTTATTTGAGCCGTTTTAGTAAATTTACCTTTTCCAATAAGTCATTATTTGTTTAATACTAGCATTTGGAACCGTTAAAATGAAAACAAATTATTTCAATTCTTTACTGATTTGGTTATTGATGATTTGAAGCTGAAATATTCATAATTTTGGAACCAAACTCTCTTATTTCAGTTAAAGTTCATGTGAGTAGTGTTGCCGTCTTTCATTCTTAACGAAAACCCGAACATTGCCGAAGGCTCAGAGAGCTGTAACGAAATATGACTTAGAACACGAAATTATCTTGCCCGAAGATTTTTATTAGTTTCGAAAGCTTTCGAAACCTAATGAACACGAACAATTAACGAATAACTTAGAATAAGCCCCCCGGTCGTATGTCAACAGCTTTTGAGAGGCGTAACCGTCTCGTAAGCAGAATAAATCTGTGTGTAAGAAGCTGCGTACATTTGTCACCTCCTGTTTAGCAAGAATATTATGATAGTAAAAAATACACATAACACCATAAGCGATGCATGCCCCGGTTATTGTGGTTCTTATTTTGTTCAGAATCAAGAATTTTTATAATGATGTTTATTAAAACTCTTGCTTTATGTCTGCATGGTAATCGGGAGGAGTGGGTATGGAAAAGCTTACATTTCAAAACAGCACAAACGAAATTCGAACAAGAATCTCGTGGTTAGATTACATGGCCTTAGCGACCCCGGACACAGGTTACCTTCAGTCAATATTCCATCCTTGTAAAACGTTACTCTCTTCATTAAAATAACAATATAATAAACGAAGATACCCGTGAGGTAGCTATGAAACAGCAACCGAAATTCCCCAATTGTTATTCACAATTTTGTATCTTGAAGAAAAACACATAGAATAAATTTGTTCCCGATGTTCATTTCAATACATTTGTTTAATTTGTAACACATACAAGAATATATGTTTTTGATCTAGAGTAAATATTTTTCAAAAGGGCCACGGGCATGCCTCGGATATCCCATCTCCCATACTCGTACCACATACGTTTATTTTTTTGCGGGGTGTTTCCATCTTCTCACGTTAATTTTATTTCTGTCTATTAAGTACAACCTAAACTATCCAGAGCATTGTGTTTTATTTCAGGAAATGGAAATTAAAAGAAAGAAATTTATTTTGATATTCTGATACGATATGGCATTCTGACATCATTTCCAAACACACATAAGCCCCATCAAAGACCGGCAGCCATGCACGCCTGTCAGTATTAAAAACAAAATACAATTTTCTCTCACAACAAAAATTCAATGATAAATCACTTATGTGCTTTTCTGCCTTCGCATTAACAGAAAATAATCATTCTGGCAACTCTTCAAAAAGCTTCCAAAGAAAATTATATTACCCCGCTGAATTACTTTAAATTTGGTTCGCATTCAGTTTCACTGCTTGGGTACCACAGATAAAGTATTTTCACGTATTCGTATTTAATCCTTTAAATATACATGCCTTACCTTTGTTTCCCGGCATGATACAGACGTGGACACAACAGCCAAACACCCCAATTGCAGCACCTCACGAAATCGATAGCAGGAAACGCCTTACTGCTGTTACTGATTTCATTTCGAAAAGTATTCGAGCCAATCAACTGTATAGTGTAGTGCGGGAGTGCTATCGTGCACTTGAGAAGTCACGGGACGCGCTAACAATGCGCCTTTAGCTTGCTATCTCACAGCATGAAACTAAACTCTCAGTTCCTGCTATCTTTATCAGCTCGCTATCTTGACTGCTTGTGAAAGACAGAGACATACAGCACGTTACACACCTTTTGCGCTTATTTTTACTATCAGAAACCGTAGTACTTTTCACACTGGCACTTAATTACGTTTGTCATCTTCCTCTTGATACAAGTTTTACACGTTTATGAAAGATACTTTCTTTTTTGAAAAATATTTAATAAATGTGTTATACAGAATGAATCACCAAAACTTGTACCGAAAATATTTCTGAAAAGGAGGGCGCTATTGATGTGCAGGTTTCACAGAATTGAAGTTTAGACCAGGGCTCATAATTGCAGCCCATAGATTTTAATAAGTATTAGAATGTGTATTTCTTGAACAAAGTTACTTTTTTTTCAAACGAAACAATGCCTATTCACAAGAAGAACATAAAACTAAATGAAATTAGAATGCCAATGGTGTTCTTTTGCAGGATTCTAGTGCAAGTAGTTTACGTTCTGTCATAATATGATAATTTTAAATACCGACAGTTGTCAGCTCCATTTAATCGCTTAGTTTCTAGGCTATGATGCTCGTATGTTTACTTATCTGTTAAAGTATGTTTGGTTTTCTTCTGAATGTGCAAGAAACACGGATTACGTATTATATACATTAATGTGATTTTACTATACCATGTATCAGCACACTTTTAAGAAATACAAAAGTGGATAAACAAATTCCGTGAATTCTGAAGAAGAAAGAGAAAACTGCCCTTCACAGGTTGTGTTCAGAAAGAAAACCACCAGCTACACTGCAAGTTTCCAATCCGTCATGTAAATATTACTGTATACGTTGTAGCATTTCAGCAGAAATTTCAGAACAGGCAAGTGTAATACGTTGTTTCATATCTGCTAGCGCAGTCAGTATGTCCTCGTCGACAGTGTATTTTAGCGTTCCCCACAGAAATACATCTAAGTGGTCAGGTCTGTCGAACGGGCAGGCCAACGCACATTTGGTTACATTTCGAACACGACCTGTGAAGGGAAGTTTTCTTTCTCTTCTTCAGAATTCACTTTTGTATTTCTTAAGATAGTGCTGATACATGGTACAGTAAACTCATATGAATGTACTAGATGTAACATGTGTTTTCTTACACATTCAGAAGAAAACCACACACACGCCAAAACATAAAAGTAGACATACGAATAATAGTCTAGTAACTAAGCAGTTAAATGGACCACATAATTGTAGGTATTTAATTGTCATATTACGATAGCATTAAAACTATTTGCGCTAGAATCCTGCAAAAACACCATTGGCATTTTAATTTCCTCTAGTTTTATTTTCTTGATGTTAATAGGCATTTCTCTATTTGAAAAAAAAACTTTGTTTAAGAAATACATATTCTTATAATGATTAAAATCGGTGTCTATGCTGCAATTATAAGCCCTTGCCTAAACTTCAGTTCTGTGAAACCCGCATATCAATAGCACCTTCCGTTTCAGAAATATTTGGAGTGCAAGTTTTAGGTGATTCAACCTGTATAGTGAGATGTGCTGTTGTTTGAAATCAAATAAGGTACTTTTCTACAAGATGTATTTCAAAATAGCCTCACAGTACTGTCATTTGCAACCGCTCCGCGTCCTTGCCTTTGGCCATCCCTCAGGAGAGCGAAGCGCAGTGCTCCAAGAGCATCACTGGTAACTGGAGAAGAGCGCTCGTAGTTACAAATGGGTGGCCGCGTCCTTGACAATTAATTTTCTTGAGTGGTTGCTNCCCCCCCCGGGTCATTGTTCACTCTGCATGGCGCAAGGTGCAAAGAACCTTTTGGGTCAGTTCAGCTATGTAAGCCGCGGCGTGCCTCTATGTCGAAACACTGGAGTCTCATACGGCAATTAGCGCCAGGGGCGAGGAACCATCGGAGTGACAAGCGACGACAGTGATCAGCTAACGTAGTCTGCGAGCATCGGGAGAGTAGAGCGTGAGTCTGATTGGCTAGACTGTGGGAAAGTGGGACTGGATGCGAATGTAGAGCAGTGGATATTTTGAGCATGTACATGTGTAACTGATGAGTGAGGATTAAGTGACTATAGCTACTGCAAAGACGGTGATAAGAACCTTAATTGAGATTGACATTATCATTGCGCTTACTGATAGGTATTTTAAGTGTTAAGAATTGATATAGGTGGTTTAATCATGTAAATAATAGCTGTGTGTATATTTATAACATTGTAAATATATTAAGAAATTATATTAATTTATTTCATTTTAAATAAAAGTCCATCCCTTACGAACTAGAATACACCATAGGTGACTTGTAAAACTGTTGTCAGAAGAGATTTGGAGGTATTTAAATGAAGTTAGGCAATAGGTTAGTAATTAGTGAGGCTATAAAAATGTATTAATTGCAATAGCGGTACGCGGCAAAATGAAGACTGTTTAGTGCAAGCATAGCAGTGAATGCTAATGAGAAAAACTTCTGCCGAACTGGAAGCACTGGGAGCATTAAAAGAAGGGTTAAGCAGCCAAGTGTCAATAGTCTGGATACCAAAATCAGTAGTGTGAGGGAAACTGTATATACCCAAATTAGTATGTAAATGACAATGAAAAAATAGTGTTAGCGAGAATGTACTTTGCCAAAAAGATAATGAAAATGATTTAGTAGAAAAGGAAATAGGCTCAGTAACTGGAAATGTAGATAAGATATTAGAAGGCATTAGCGAGTTAGTAAATACGAGAACAGATTGTTTGGACAAGAGTAGGGAAAGCGCAAGAGTTCTGCGATGCTAGAGAGACAAAACAGGCATAAGTCTCATTTTATTAATATGTTAAGAGGTTGTGAGGAGGTGGACCCTAAAGTGGTGCTATCTTTTAATCTTGTAAGTTGGTCTTCCCCTCCCCTTTGGAAGTCTTGTCATGATAGACTGCCAGCTCCCCCTACTCCTCAGGAGCTGGGCTGTGATTTGCCGATTAATTAGTGGGTAACATTTTAGTTGATGTAGCACCTAAGCGATGTTTGTGGGTCTTTGAAATTTTTTGAGGGAGGATACTGGACGAAGGGCGACAAGGATTGAGGTATGCGCTGCATAGGTAATAGTCCTTGGTTCGAACACCATCGAGGGTAATTAATGTGTAAGTACGTAAGTGACTGAGAAGTATAATTAAACATCCGACCTCTACGAGCACAACCAGCATACTGAGTCACCTCCCTCCCCCCTGCTAGGGAAAATTGAAAAAGAGTCAGTGTAAATACACATGATCATACTCGCAATTGCACGCTCTATATTAGCACACCCTACCCCATGAAGGCCACTGAGACCCTCTCTCCCAGAGAGTGACCTTTTAAAAAAATCTGTGACCTTGAGTTAGGCTGCACACTAAAGTTCGACCCATACTTAATAAAATTCGACTCTTACTCACTAAAATTCGACACTTATTCACTATAAAGGTCGACCCCCAGGTTAGTGAAAAGTAATTTAGTTGTGTACCTTGTGAGTAATGTATGGAAGAAACCTAATTACACGTCCGCACACGAAAACTGAACTTAAATCACTAATATGTTATGATTATACCTCTGACCCCCAAAAAACTGGTATACACCAACCATCTTGGACAATAAATATATAAAAGGGGAAATATTAAAAATATTTTAGTCTTCGCTAAACATCGTTTTAATGTCTATCACGGAGCGTCACATTCGGCCTCGCAGTACGTTTTCGGCCTTGGCAGTCAGTAATTTCAAGGTGTACAAATAAGCAGTAGTTTTAATAGTAAGTTTTATAAAAGAAAGAGTCCTGAATATATATGATCGTGACAAGTAAAATACCAGGATGTCCTATGCTGCATGTTCGAGGTATTTTAGCGTGTGCCAACCAGCTGTGAGCGAGCGAATGATTACCAACCCCTCGTGAATCGAGTGCGTCACGTGTTCCTGACGAAAAATTGTATCCAATGCCATGTGCCTGAGTGATCGACATACACCAGCGACGGATTCCATTTTCTCCCAAGCACCTACTTGAGTGAAGAAACATCTCGTGTGCAGTAAGTGTCCGTGATGAATATCTGCAATCTATGCGGCGATTTGTTGGTGAAAACGTACACCGAAATACTTTTCGAATCAGTAAAACCATTTAACCTCTTGACATAGAAAACAAGCATTATTACCTCCCGAAAGAGTTCGTAATTCACTTTGCAGGATATGAAATTTCACTTGTATACAAACTTTTATTGGGGAAGACTTAGATATCATATTGTTACGCGCTCGCTGCTTGCGATCATCTGATCGGCCACATGGCAATGATGTTGTTTATTTTCATGCTGTCATTATCAGCTGTTCCCCTAGTCAAGGTACTGTTCGTGGGACGTTTTAGGCAAACTTGCTACTCAGAAATACGTAGCTGGAATTGTAGTAATAGTAATGTGTACATAAATCATCAGTAAATTATTATGTTAAAGGGCAAAAATATAAATAGTTAATTTAAAATTAAGTAACTACAAAAATATATTAAAATTATTAATTAGTAAAGTTGTGTTATATGTCGAAAATATAAATCACTAATTATAAATTTATAAACTACGAAAAAAAATATGGATGCAGGCTAAAGAACTTAAAGCATCAAGTTCTTAAAACATCACTCTTTCAGCATATTTTCAATATTGCCCATTCTCTAAGTAATATGAACTTTATAAAAACCATTTTTCACAGGGTGGGGGAAGTTGCTTACTACTATAACCCAAAGATCATACATAGTAAAGCATTCTTATGAATTAAAAAAAAAATACAACTAATTTTTGCTTACTACACAGGAAAACTTCTTATATGGTAAAATTGGATATTAGTTATACACGAAGTTTTACTCTTGACGCTATTCCCCACCTGTGGAATATGGGTGGTTTATGGGGTCGTAGTTAATTCCTCCCGGCATAGACTATAAGATGCCTAGAAGGTTAAAGGTTTTTCAATAAGGTAGTCTTTTGACGTTTCACTTAACTGGATAATTATATTGTCTCGAGTTTGAACAAAAACAACATACAGCAACACTTCCGAGGTGTGGTACTCTAATTTGGCTACTCGTATTAACTGGGGTGACTTCGTAGTGGAGTGGGGCTTCTCTGGACGGTGACTTGATACTTATCTACTCTGCTGTTGTGTGCTGTCATCTGGGAATGAGCTCCGGCGAAGTGGTAGGCCTTGGAAAAAGGCCCGCATTTGGTGTCGTTTCACTGGACTGCGGTTCGGACTCGTGCTCACGTCTTCTCGCGATTCATTGACGCAACTCTTCCCTCGGCGCGGTGATAATGAACTTTGGCCCTCTTCTCAAGTAAATTCGCTTATATGCTCTCCAGTTTCCCTCCCTAAGTCTCGGCACATGTCGCCTTGTTGGGGGAGGGGGTGGTGCGACGAAAACAGAACAATGCCTTTCACAAAACGTGCCCTGGTTCCTGAAGGTTGGGGGGCGGGAAGGAGGTGGCACTTTGCCCCTAGCTTACTCTGTCAGCTATTTCTCCACGGTGCGTGTTCTCTGATTTCCGGCGAAATACACATGATTATTTTGTGTTATCTCGGCGCTCAACTGATCTCACGGGCTTGCTAGAGGTGCTCTTGCTTGGCTCTGCGATTTCTCCCGCTCCTACATATGTACGTAGCACTATCCGTGTGGTCCGGCGATATGCCAGCTCTTACTCGGCACAACCTTGACACGTGTAACTGCGATCGGTTCTGGCTGTTCACCTGCCTCGTGACACGTGTCAACTGGTAGGCGCTCGCGAAGGGGGTCAGCGAGGCTTCTACTCAAAAGGCGTTACACGACACTCTATTTTGGAACTTCCAGCATGCTCTCATAGTGAAATTGATATGTAATGAATCTTCACTCACCTGTATACCTGTACTTACTTTTCTTTTGAAGCACAACAGGAAAATACCACAAATATTCTTTAGAATCACTGCAAGTGGCAAACATTCTGTCGAATATGCAACTGTGAGACTTCTGGTTCTGTCACCAGCAATTAACTTCTTGGTAGAAAGGAATGTAAATTCTACAATATACTCCATTTTATGTGTACATATAGGCACCCCATAGACACAGCTTGAAAATGGGGAAATTTAACAAATGATATAGTGCAACATATTCTCCTCAATCCATCACTAACCCAAGTGAAATGTGATTTAATTCACATAAAATAACTTAAACCGGACATAACAATACAGTAAAATATTGCATCATGTTAATTTCATTACTTTAACATTTCCAGCATGGAATAACTACTTGAGTTTTTAATATATATTAAATTAATTTTAAATTTCACTAAAACATTAAAAAATAATACAGGCCTTGGTTCTAATTTAACACTGTCAAAATAAAAAGAGAATATTTAGTCATAAAAAACACTAGCTCATTCATGTCTGATAAATTAGATGCCTGCTTTGTATAGCAAACGAACACTATTTTAATGAATGACGATGTCAAGTGCTGCCTCAGATTACCTGCACGATTGTCACCTAATAAAGAACAACACTAGAAGAAAATGAGAATAAGGCATTTCCGCCATGATTTACGGCTCTTACCGGGAGGAATTTATGTTCTGCCGCACAACTGAGACTGTACAGAAGGGAAGAAGCATGCAGCTAGTTTAAGATGATGTCCTTACCTTATGGGAGGAAAAACCATCTACCATAGTACGCGCTATAGATTATGAAGTGTGTTCGTCACACATTAACGAGCAGTTACTACACCTCATATCCCAGTAGAAAGGTCCAGTCAGTTGACACTCCTTAGTTTATACACAGAATGTTATACTGTACCTTGTATTCTCAACAAAGAGATCGTGATCCGCAGTTTTACAAGTCCGTACTTTTTACGGAAGGAACGCGTTTCTCTCACGGCCCTGTTTACAAAAGCATTACCAGCTATGTGCTGGCTGACAAACACGCACGCTACGATCATTACCTCACACCAAAGATTAATAGATCATATGTTTGCTGTCAGTGTTAATGATTGTTCCTAGAACCATATTTCTCACCAGCACGACTTTATAGTTATGTATACCAGTGGTTCTTGAAACGGACATTGTCAGTGATGTTGAAAGCTGAAACACTTATGGTACGTGGCCACACGTTTCTTCAGCATGATGGGGCACCACACCATATTGTTCGTGGTGTGCACCACTACGCCGATCAACACTTTCAAGGAAGGTGGATAGGGAAAGGAAATCCTTTCATCTGAACCGCTAGCTCACCTGGTCCAACACCACTTTACTACGTCTTGTGGAGCCACAAGCAGAGTGTAGTTTACGAGACTCCAGGTAACACGGCAGATAACCCCGGAGTAAGGATAGAAGCTGCCTACGGTACGGTCCTAACCAATACCTCCTTTTCCGACACAGTCTGACCAGCTGTGTTAAGGCGTTGCAATCCATTCATCAATGTAGGAGAGTGTCACTTCATGTACCCGTTGAAACTGTTTTTGAAAATTTTACAAATAAAGCAAAGGAATAAACTCTAATAAACAAATCCGAAGTAATATTCAATCAATAAAAGATACCCAGGCACACATGTTACTCACATTGCCGACATAAAATATTATTTTGCAAACTGTTTGGTTTAAGGAGTAAAAACAAGGCAATTTTCGGTGAATTTAATTATGGCGCTCATTTATACATTCGGGATTTTTAGCGTACATTCAGTTCTCCAACATTTTGTGCGATGTGCGAATATATTCTTTAAATTTATTTATAGCTGATTGTGATGTAAATTACAATTACGTTTACAGATTTTGATGAACTTGGTTTGTCGGTAAAACAAAGAAGTTTATTTTCTTTTATCTGAAATATTTTTCGGTACCCTTCGATAAACTAATGTTAATTTCCTCTGTTGGAGTAAATGTAAAGCCCTTTTGCTATTGTCATGACTTTTACAATGGAGCACACTTCCATTAGAGGTACATAAAATTTACATTGCACCTACATAACACGAAGTCTTGTAGATTTGTCAATGGGATCTTCCTGAACATTTATGGAACTGGGCCTTTAGATAAGAGTAATTGGTTGCAAAAATGGTTTTCCACTAAAATGTTTTAAACCCTACAAGAAACATAAATTATTTGCCATATTTTTATATTTATAGTTTTATTCTCGACCGTCTTGGTCTTCTGATTTTTCAATCTAGGATGCACCAATTTTGCCTTACGGTTGATGGATTGTGCGTAGGACATAATTGCGAATCCATTTTCTGGCCATATTTACTAATCTGTAAGAGATGCGGCAAAATATAACTGGCATGTTTATATCCTTCTGTCTGTTGCCAATAACTTTGATCTGTTGTATTTTTTTGCTAGAAGTCTTAGTTTCCGTGATATGGCTCAAAATAGAGTGTGTTGTGTTTGGGGGTCGATGTGTGAACGGAGGATGAAGTGGCTATCATTAAAAATTAATTATGGCAAGCGAAAATTATTTTATTCAGCCTATATTCAGAAATATAACAATGCATTTTATGTATCAATGCAGTTTTCTAGAGCATAAAAACATATATTTCTTTTTTACCTGTAATAAAAGAGAAATTTAAATTAATGGCATGGCCTGGTACATAAGAGAAACACAATGCAGATACATATAGTAAAGATGTAATCAGGTGGCATAAACTTGTGTGTACCACGTATCAACTCCGAAATATAACGTAACAATAATTTGGGTAATTGGTGTTCCTAATTAACATTCAGAGTGATAAGGAGTAGGAATTATGTAATCAAAACCATTTAAAGAGAATTTAGGTGAATTAAAAAACTTCGTAATAACATTTAATTTATTTCTTAAAATATTTAAGTACCCCATCAAAATTTAATTTGTATAGTTTATCTTGTAGTTGCCATTACAGACGCAAGGAGCAGTGCATTTGAGACGCAGACTGACACATCTTCCCCAAAAAAGGAACACTTTCGGGGACTTGCATGACACCAGCTGCACGGGTTACTCAAGGCCAGTGTTGTCCACATTGGTTTCCATGTTTATTCCAGTCACAGTCTAATTGTTCACGCAACTATATATTTATATAATTATTCCAGAAATATATATTTTAAATTTTAAAACATACAAAACTATTATTAACCCACATGGACTTAGGCAACTGGTCTCACGTATCTGCCTCATAAGTTACTCTCATTGTTTGTTGGATCAATCCATTCTCGGTGAGAATGATGGTGTTCATTGATCTTGCATTCATATATAAGAGCAATTGGCGTATCTCATTCTCTGATATTACATTATTAGATTGTTCGTAAAGGACATCCACGTAATTCACAATTGTAGGGAGAGCCATTTGCCAATTTCCAGAGACAAGTGCAAGGACATCTTCCATTGCTGCTGGAAAAGTACGCCACTGCATAGAAAACTAACAGTGCTCTTGCATTTCTGGGGCCCAAGGAAGCAGCATCTTCATGGACCGGCCTGTGTTCAAAGTTACTCGCAGTCTAAAAGCAATCCACAATTATACATCAAACAGTTATTCAGACATGAAGATCGCAATTACAACCACATATGTATCGGTAGTGCTAGCAATCAGTATCTGGAAACCACAGTCTCCAGCATTGACAGTAAGCAGCAAGAGGCGTGTGTCTGCTTCTTCATGATTGCAGGTGGTTATTCTCTGCAAGTTTGGACGGGGAGGATATCATATCATGCTAGTGCCTAACGTAGAGTATACTTTCTTACAGGGGACATGTGTGTATACAGTATTGGCGCTGAGAAGGGAGAAAAATTCTAATTTGATATAATCAAACAGCAAGTAGTAATGCTCCCAGCTGCTTTTTTTTGTTAATATGTGCTTTTAGGTTAGAATGCGCTCTTACATCAAAAACACACTTATCAAAAGTGGTTTGCTCAATGTCAATGAAGATATATCATACAACGTCTTTAAGGCGTACACAGGCAAGACGCCTCTTGAGGAATGGTATTGTTTTTTGTTTTGGTAATATTGGACAATTTTTCATTCTCCAGGCTTAATAATAAGAACCAGCGCTGCACCATAAAAGATCATCTCTTCACACAAAAGAAGCAAAACTGCTTCGAAAGGAAAGTAAACATTCAATGCTTTCAGCAAGTTTTACATGATACAAGAGTGTTGTAGACCACTTGCTCAAATAAGGGAGGAAATAGCTGATTTTTCACAACTAAGAATTCTATGAAATTCTCTTCCTTTTCTTGACAAGCTACAGTAGACTGTCAAACAGTGCATAGTCAGAATGCAGAGAAAATATCACATGCTTCCGTGTAGACAATAAAACGTCATCTTATTTCTGGTTTAAAATTAACTTTTAACAACGTTCAGAGAACGTGAAAAATCCACGGCTATGTCTTATTCTATGTAAGACTATCGATGTCGTTACGATCGCTGTACGTTAGTGGTGTATGATACTTAATAAGTCATATTTTTGTGTAATCTATGGTATTTCTTGGAGTGTACAATTTTTCTATTCCAGAGTGTCCGCGAGGAAACAGCGACTGCCTTATATTTAGTAGGTTAGAGAATGTTCTAGATCGTAAAGTATATTTGGGTTTAATAAAGTCTGTTTATTTCAGGACAAACTTAGTTCGTGTTCCATTATCGCACTCGCCTGAAATGAGCTGCAAGTCTAGTAAGTCTCCATTCGAAGAGTCCTGAAACATGTTGACAGTACATTTATATGCGATCGTTTACACGTAGATACTCAATATGTTTCTTTGCGGGCAGCAAATACTAGTTGTTTGTGCTATGGCAATGAGCATTTTTACGTACACGTGTAATTGCTAAGTGGGCTACTGCTGTATTGTATTCTTCTCCTGGCCTGGATACCAACGCGTCGCTGCTGTTCGCTAGGTTTGTCCACCTGTACTGAATCATAACATTTTGTAGCAAGAGAACGGAATAATACAAAAAGGAGTGAAAAATGAGGTTATTAAATTCTGCACATATATTAAAATAGCTTTTTCAGAAATTTTATTTATCATTACAAGAGTTTTGTAGTGCAAGAAATTATTTTCCCGACATAGTTAGAACCGGCGAACACCACGAGGGTAAAAAACGTTACTTCTTAAACCTCACTTTTTTAAATTAATCTTATTTCTTTATGCAAGGGGGTTTTATAACTGCAATAAAACTAATGACTCATCGAGAAACAGTGTTCAGTATTTACTATCAAAATTTAAGTTTAGAAAATGTGTTGCAGCTTTGGAATCCATCATCTTCTTTGTAAACCTAATCAAAGTTTTATGTACAAAGAACAGAACTTTCTTAGACTTTCCAACTAAATTCAGATTACTGTTCTCGCAGCAGTATCATTAACTACAATAGGGGACGTGATTATGAACAAATCATTACTTCGATGACTGAAAGAACTTATTAACTGCAAATTTCATTGTACCTATTAAGAAGTCTTAATTGTTCTTTAATTAGTCGTAATAGACTACAGTCTGCCTTTGTTGCTGGAAATTAGGGTTTCCTTTCAATAGTCTGCTTTGAAATTATTAAATGAGACTACCAAGCTCCAGGCAGACAACCAGGATACGAGGAAACGCATCAATATTATCAGTTAGCCCAATCATTCCTCCATCCGCCTTCAGGACAGCATTCATAATTATATAATATCAGCAGATTTTTACTCTGACTATTTATTATACATACCAATCAGATTTTGTACTCGAGTTGAAAGTATTTATATATAAAATACAATTTTATAATTCCGAATATAGATTGAAATTAAAACGATTTTTCTTCCCATAGTTTATTTTTAATGAGAGCTACTTTACCCTCTGGCCACACTACATTTTGTATCATATCACAGAAATGATAGCTTACAGCAAAAAAAAATTGTGGTTAAAATTTGCTGGCAACAAACAACAGAACATTAATATTTCACTAACATTTTACAGTATATCTTACTGTTTACAAAAACTATAGCAAGGCAATTGTTTCGTAAAAATATTCCATGCGCATTCCAGCTATCACAACGCTAAAAGTGATAAAAGTAACGATACCTGCTGAATAATATATAAGGCAAACATATTTACAGAGAGAATACGTCATCGCAACAAACAGTTAAAATATCTTCCAAACACGGTCATTCAACAATGGGGCCCAAAGAATTTGTTACTAGGCGGCGATACTGGTTAGAATTGTGAAAGGATTCTTCACATCTCCAAATTTTACAGGCATTCTCCGGAATACCGTAGTAAGAAAAAGTAAGTAATATTATGCTTTACTATTTCATATTTATTGAACGTTTTTTATCGTTGTATACAGTTTACGCAGTACTCCCATTCATAAATTTATATTTAATTTTTTCAATTTCAGGTTTTGTTAGTGTAATCTCGTGCATTCTACAGTAAATGTTAACTCTCAAATTGAACACCAAATTGATATCCGAGGTATCAGGTTCGTGTTAGGAGAACTGATATATCATTTTCCTGTTTTTTATAATGTATTTAGTTAAATATTAGGCAAAACTCAACTTCCACTCACGGAATCATAAGCACATATTTACCGTACTGCATGGGAAATGGTACACCGAGGCGCCCTTTTAAACAAAGGAGTGACTCATTTGAAAAAAAAAAACGAACATTTTTCTTAAGAGAATTTACATTTGTGATGGATCAGGTTAAACAATAGTCACAACATTTCGTACTGTAACAAATCAGATGTAATACAAGCCGTTTAAACAATTTACCTCACAAAATATATTCTCTGCTCTTGAAGTTAGGTCACTTGTCATAAAATATATACTTTTTTGTTTAAATTAGTTTGGTTTCTGGGATTAAAACAAATTACTAATGATCATACAAATCTGTTGAAATAAAGTTTACTTTTATATAGCGAAATATTGCATTTATCAATTTACTGCAATATTTTTCCCCTTATAGAATGGAATAGCTGCGAAAAAAGTTAGGTTGGCTGCGAATGTGAAATGACAGAACTACATTCATTCATGAAGGTTTCTACTGAAATAACTTGAAAAGGTAATGGAATGGAGTGGATATATTTGGGGGTGCTTTGACATCGATGTCTTGAAAGTAGGTGAGGTCGAAGTGAGGTGAGTAAGGAACAGCGACCGAATGCAAGAGCACGTGTAACTGTAGATCATCGAGAAAATCCGCCATGCAGTGATAATGTCCCACGTACAAAAATCCGGGAGTGACTCCATTGAGAATCTAACTCTTTTCGGTATGATGGGATACGAGTAGTCTGACCACTTTACCACCGCTCAAAACGGAGAATGGAAAATCTATTGCTGTATTAAGTGTTAAGGATAGTCAATTGTTTCAAACCTAATGCCATAAAAAAATTGGCCATTTTATTTCATTATAAGTTGTAAGTATTTATTTTGACTCTTGGTACCTTTTAAAAAGTGTTTTAATAATTTTATAGTCTTTTAAACAAGTTATTATGAGAAATAAGATGATTAACTCTTATTAAATAGCCTTAAGTGCAACAACGCAATAAGTGCACAGAAATTCTCTAACAAAAACGCACCTAAAAATGGTATATGAACATTCAGGCTTTCCTGCTCCGAAATCTTTACAGTTTAATTTAATTTAAAACTTATCGTATACAAAAAATAGGTCATGTGATCACACAGATCATGCGACACAACCTGCTATGCCTGCCTACACTCTAAGAAATTAATCGCAAATATACCACGTCAGTGAGTATGTATGGTGAGGAAGCGGGAATACTAATCGGTTTTGACATACATCACTAGGAAAGGTTTGTAAATATTTCCAGGGAAGAGAGAGACAGGTATGAAAGTTCCGAACTTTGTATTGTAAAGTCGCAAAATATTTCTATATTTGTAGGCGGATATGTGGTCAAATGATTACCTAGCTGATATCTGGTTTGTCCGCAAGGTAGTTTTACACAGCGTTTTCCTTGCCAAAGACGTCAATATTACTACACAAAGTGTAGGTTCCTCTCCAACAATGATTCACGTAGATCTATTTTGACTATACCAAACGTACCGTTAAACAATAATATTCCTTTCGTAAAACATAACTCTTGGCAACTTTTCCCTGTCAATATGGTACACTGTTCTGGTTGCTGTACTAATGTTACAAATTTAATTCTCATAAATATCTTGACTTGTTTGTAAGCACGTGTAATCTATTGTAATACAAGTAACACATTATCTTGAACAACAAAAGAAAATCGTTTGAAAAGTGTGTAGCACATTCAATGATCTAACCGCAATTAATAACATTCGATATGCTTAGAGAAAAGGTTTTTTTCCGCTGTGATTTTGTTCCAACGTTAGATTGTACCAGGAAAGTATCATTAATGATAATTTCCTTATAACACCCAGTTTTTATCACAGATTCTTTACAAGTATAAGTAAATGTACTGCACACTAATCATATAATTCAGGACATGAATAAAATGGAACTCTAATAATGCCCTATTGTAGAAAATTATAGAAAATTAAAAAAAAAATGTTTTTGCATAGATTACACACAATAAAATTGGTAAGCTATTTTATGTATTCATAAATACATTCAAAACACCGTTACATTTTTTAGGACATGGGTAACAAACAACAGGCACGTAATGAATGTGTGTGTGGTGTAATGAACACGTCACATATTGTGGATCTTTTCACTCTCCCACAGCAGCCACAACTTCCCACCCAACCTCCACCATGCCCCTACACATTATAAAAAGCATGGCGAAGGGAAGGGAATCAGTAATTCCACATAAAAATCAGCGAAAGGATAATGAAAAAATAACATTTGAACTTTTGTTTTCCAGAGTGGAGAGGAAGTAATCACAAATGAACAACAATCAGTTTGGTAGGTTGTGAACATGAAATTGTGGCGTTACTTTAGAATTATATTACAATACTTGACGTAATTACGTATTTTTGACCATACAAACACGACCAAAACTTAATATATTACAATACTGTCCAGAAACATGGCAATTATAAATGTGTAACCATTAAAACAACAAACACTTTACATATTACATCACCTGCCAAGGCCATTGACTGTAGATGTGAGAATCACACAAATAACATCAATATACGGATTACCTACTCTTCGCTTCAATACACCATATAAAACACATCCTTCATTTCAGACTCATGAGTGGAGAATATTCCTCTCGCCGAATACCAACTGTGTTGGCCTTACTACATTTCATACAGGTCATACAGCTATCCACAATAAACAGAAAGCCGAGGGTATTACCCTCACCTTACACCCCCGAGTGCAGTGTAGGTATTACTTATCCACCACACACACAAGTCGCGGCACAGCCGGGGACACTCTCCGCATGTAGTGCTTGCCCTGACTCACAGCATGCAAAGTACAATAATCACAAACTACAACGTCAGTCTACCACAAAGTTTCACAATGTTCCTCTTCCACGCTCCTACTCACGAACCCAACTTCTTCCTCTAGACAAAACACCAGCGTCCCGCAGAGTCCCTTCGCTTTGAACACTGAGCTTCAGTGTGGGTCATTATATTACCATATACCATAATTTATAGCCCGTTTCCCTTCCCACTTGGATAACTTCGTAGCAGCTCCGTCTTATTAACCTTTCCAGGGAATGAATGTCTAATATTTCCTTCTCCGCCAAGTCCACACTCCCACAATGAAATATTACAATGTCCAGAGAGAATGTCCGCCAAAATCTAAGTCCACTATTACAGCAAGTGAAAGCAAACTCCTTACTCACTTCTACCAGAATCGAAGTCCTTTATATTAGTCGGCCTAATATGTTCTAATTAAAAACTCAACACCACCACCACCATAGACATTGTCTCTTGTTTCATTATGCAGTTTTATTGTACGTCACAACACACCAAAGTGAAATAGCAGTCCCGAACCTTACCTAACTGATGCTTCCTCATTAAGCCGGCGTTCGCGCAGCGCCTCCTCAGAACTGCGTCCCACAGAAGTCAGCGACCATTTCCCTTCCCAACGACGATCACTCATATGACACCGAAATGTCGTGTTGTCAAGAGATCAGGAATCGAAGTTCCCATAACTCGTTAAGTGGGATTGTATATCCAGTTGCAGCGCGGCAGACTTGGGCCAAATCATGCAGCCGGCGAGGGCTGCTGTGTTAAAGTTTTAGCTGGTCTTCGGGCCCATATTTATAACAGTTAATCACTTTTTCTATTACAGTAAATTTGCATGTAGGTTTTATCGGCGCTCCCCTCCGCAGATCTTCACACGCATTATATACCCGCCTCACAAACTCTAGTACGTACCTCGCGACTAGAGTTGGTAGCAAGGTGTCCAGAACAAAAGGAAACACAGGACCACATCAGCAGCCAATCACAAACTTTGCTTAGTGACATAATCATTCTCCAATAACGATACGACGTGTCTTTGGCGCACATGCCAAACGCCTTGCAAACTGAGGCGTCGCGCGTCTTGCAAGGTAAAACTCGGCGTTGAGCAGACATGTGTTTGTTGGCTATGACAAGTACTAATATTAACACTGCAGATTAAAAGATGATAAGATTTTTACATATGTGACGAAGCTCCTTCCGTCTTACTTGATGAAAGATTTAACAATGGTTAAAGTTTGGAAGATTGTTTGGTGATTATTTCGTATTGCGTATCCAAATCACCAAAAAAACATTACATTACGTATCCAATGATACATAAAATCCACCCAAAAAGTCGTCTATTTCGTATCCAACCTAAGTCCTTAGAAGGCCAAAACAAATGCAAAATTTCTTCCTGCGTATCCAGCCGGCCTGTAATTACCTGCTTTTTACCAAAAGTTTCTTTGTGCGTATCCACATGAAAAACGACCCGAATTTAAAAGTGGTGGGGTTGCATATCCAAAACTACAGGTGGAAATTGCCACCAAGCCTCATTTGTTCCGATTCGCGTATTCATTTATCTTTTAAAAACATTTATAAANACAGGTGGAAATTGCCACCAAGCCTCATTTGTTCCGATTCGCGTATTCATTTATCTTTTAAAAACATTTATAAAATTACCTAATTGTTTCCTGTGGCGTATCCAAACTGAAAACGGAACAATTGGTTACTTTACCAAAAGTTTCTTTGTGCGTATCCACATGAAAAACGACTTGAATTGAAAAGCGGTGGGTTTGCATATCCAAGACGACAGGTGGAAATTGCCACCAAGCCTCATTTGTTCCGATTCACGTATTCATTTATCTTTTAAAAACATTTATAAAAATGCCTAATTGTTTCCTGTGGCGTATCCAAACTGAAAACGGAACAATTGGTTACTTTACCAAAAGTTTCTTTGTGCGTATCCACATGTGGAAGTGACTTGTTGCTAAAATTTTCCTATTGAATAACTTAAAAAAGAAGGATTAATTTAGATTTTAAATCCAAAACCAATAACCAGCTAGCAGTGAGCGATTATAATTAATGCATTTCATATATCAATGCCTTGGAATCACGAGAGTTTATGCAGATATGTTTCATTTCGTTCGTTTTTATGAAAGTTGTAGAATTGAGTGTATCTCCGAGGTTTCCATAAGCTTAACCCCCCTCCTTCCTTTTTTTT
>NQII01001931.1:17178-77759 GCA_002778355.1 Clitarchus hookeri | reverse complement strand
ATTTACTGTTTAAACTGACATTACATACCGCAAGTCAATCGCACTTTAAAATGGAACAAATCACCCAACTTTAAACCGATACCATAAACAGTTAGACACATTACCACTTTAATTTAAATGAGCTATTGTGATTTTAAATTAAACCAGTTGTAAGATTCCTAGTTGGGTACAAAAAAATTGAATATATACCAAAGTGTAAGCTATTCAAACAATTTAAAACATGAAAACTAAACCAATTAATTCATTTTAAACATGAAAACCAACTAAGACATTTTAAACTGTACTTTAAATTGACACACACACACACAGAGCAAGCCATTCAAACACTTTGAACTGATGCAAATATCAAGTCATTTTAAACTCTGCACAAAGACCTCGCTCTAACTACACATAGCAAGCCAATCTCACTTTAATTTTAAATAAACTATTGTCACAGACCCCCCCCCCCTTTTTTTCCTTCACACTTTAAATAGACACCACACAAAACAATTAAACAATTCATTCGCACTTTAAACTGAGGCAAATAGCTACTCGTGTATATTTTTATTTTCACCCATCCTTACTTGTATCTGATAATGAAAAAAAAATAATATCTACTTTTGTTTTATCCATTTATTTTCCGATGACTTGCTTATAAGCTTCGGCATGGACGTCGATGCACCACAGTTGTACTGATTGCATCGTATGTCAACTTCTACCAACTTCTACCAAGTCATGGATCATCAGTTGAATAAAAGGATCTCTTACCAACATAGGTAACGTATACACTTTTTATTTATTTTAAGCGAGGTTATTTTTATAGCTACAATCGACTAGTATTGGTGGTTCACGATTGTTTTGTATTTCAGGTCAAAAATGTACGAGGACCCAGAGGACCCCTTCATACAGTGCCCTCTTAACCGAGCACATNGTTTTGTATTTCAGGTCAAAAATGTACGAGGACCCAGAGGACCCCTTCATACAGTGCCCTCTTAACCGAGCACATACGATTTTGCGTTCGCGAATGGAGAGGCATTTATATAAATGTAGGGCAGCTGTGGAGATCGAAACAACAAGATCTCCATTACCCACAGCTGAAAAATCTTTTGCGTCCTCGTCCCCCCCTCCCCCTCCTCCTTCAATATCCTATTCTGAAGAGAATTGGGACGATGGGCCGTATGTGACATACGACCCATCGTCAAAAATTAGGAACTCAAACGAACTCATCATCAGAAAGCCAAAGTGAGTGTTTGTAGCGGCCGATCGTGTCACATTACCCAGGTGGGAAAAAAAAACATCTGTACATAAAATTGAATTTGTTTTTGTTTTCAGAAAGAAATACTAATTTCGTCGTCGAAGGGAGGAAGGATACACCGAGGAAGCAGCGAGGCGAAGAATATGTAACTAAAAATGAGAAAAAATATATATATACTTTTCATTTATCTGTTTATTTATTTGTATAAAGTTACCTTTACCACTTTAATTTTAAATGAGCCATTGTGATTTTAAGCTAAACCAGTTGTGATGATGATTCTCTAAACTAAACCAATTGTGAGATTCGTAGTTAGGTACAAAAAAATTGAATATATACCAAACAGCAAGCTATTTAAACAATTCAAACACTTTAAAACTAAACCAATTAATTCATTTTAAAAATGAAAACCAACTAATTAATTTTAAACTTTACTTTAAATTGACACACACCCCACCCCCCCTCCTCCTTTAAATAGACACCACACAAAACAATTAAACAATTCGTTTGCACTTTAGACTGAGGCAAATAGCTACTCGTGTATATTTTTATTTTCACTCATCCTTACTTGTATCTGATAATGAAAAAAAAAATAATATCTACTTTTGTTTTATCCAGTTATTTTCCGACGACTTGCTTATAAGCTTCGGCATGGACGTCGATGCACCATAGTTGTACTGACTGTATCAAGTGAATATGTCAACTTCTACCAAGTGCACCTTGTGCTTTGGAGGGTATGAACAGTGCTATCACTGTGATTGGAATGAAATAGTACCGAGGTTTCCTCGTCAACCTCACCCAAGGCTATGGTGCGATTCGATGAGGGCCAAAAAATATGGGATTGAATTGCCAAAAGAGAGCGATGCAGTGATGGGCTGCAATGCTTGTAGGCAAATGGGTAATGTTTTTTTTAATACGCTCCAGCCTACAGTGAAGAAGTAAACCGCACCCGGCTCGAACTTGGATACTCCAAACGGAACTCGGCGAGATGGGTACTCTTCCAGGACTCCTAGACATCACCCTTTAACGGCCAGGGCTTCTAGACATCACCCTTTCGTGGCTCGGGATGTGACAACATAACTGAAGATTACCTACTGCTGGATGTAGGCAGTGTACAGCAGCTAAAAAAAATGGACATCCAGCTAATCTATCCTAGAGTCTCCGACTTTATTAAACATGTATATAAATGTAAAATTTGATTTTGTGTGTGGTTTTTGAATAAATGTTATTTAAATTCTCTCTATGTGCCATTTATAAAACATAAGTAGTTTCTTTCTTTTGAATAAACACTTTAAAAATATTTACTAGACGTTGGTAATTTGTTAGCCATTAGCTTCTCGGGGCCTATCCCATTGCGGAGAAGTGACTTGCTAAAACTTTCCTATTGCATATTCCCACTTTAAATTGATCGCCGATATGGAGCAGAACATTATTAAAATGAACAAATGTTTAGATAAATAAACTAATTCATTTTAAACTTTAAGCCATTAGTAATCACGAGCTGTGAGATGGCTATTTCGTGTTGTTATGGAGGTGATATATATTGGCAAGGGAGTAACGATCTGGTCCTCCTTCTTACTACCAAACAACAAGCTATTCAAACACTTTTAAAATGTTTACTGGAAGATGGTACTTTTTTTAGCCGTTAGCTTCTCGGGGCCGATCCCATTGCGGAGAAGTGACTTGCTAAAAGTTTTCTATTGCGTATTCTCACTTTAAATTGACGCAAACAGCTACTCGGGTACACTTTTTTTCTTTCACTAGCCATTATTGCCCGTATCTGAAAATGAAAAAAAAAATTAAAGTACTTTTCGTTTATCCGTTATTTAGTTTTTTCTACAAATGCAAAGCGTTGTTAGTTTTACCTTTTGAGAGAACTGCCTTCATCACCGCTGTCTCCTTCGTGACGAGTCTCCTCGTGCATTGCAGCTGCATGGATTAGAAACGAGTGCAGTCGTTGTCCGTATGGGTGGTTCTTTTTCCAAATGTATTCTGCCAAGTAGCCGGTCCACGACTTTTCCCGTCTGCCAAAACACGGAATGCTATACCTCACCGAACACCAACTCCGTTCGATGTTTTGTGTGTGCACTCTTAAAGATTCGCCTTGCCTCAGCTTTAGTTTGTTTCGGGTGTTAACTATTCCACTCTTTTCACTGCACACAAATTCCTTCCGGTGATTTACTTGCAGGTGGCGATAGCCGTGCATGTCCAAGTTACTGTAACCTCGCCAACAGTCTGAAATTATCGTCGTGCCCGGCACAATCCATTCACGAATACATTTTACTAAAGTCGCGGCGTTCCTCTTTTCCACCGGCACCAGGAAGAAATTAGTAGGATCGCCTCTCTCCACACCGCCGAAAACCCACTGGCCATGAACTTTTCGGCCCTTGCGGTTTTTACGCTTACCCAACTTTGATTCGTCTATCTCGACTATTTTGCCAGGTCCACCGATTCTTTTCCTGTAAGTTAACACCCAGTCTATGCACACTTGGCGGCACTTTAAGCTGGTCCGCTGCTGAGTCTTGCCCGAGCACCGAAGCTCGTTAACTATAGTCTGCTGTCGGGGATACTTGATCAGGCACCACAATAAGCACAGCTCGATGATCTTGCCCGGCGACAAATTTGAATCTCCCACGAAACTGCCCTGTCTTGCCGACACTTTAAAATTGCATTTTGTGCCATTCTCCATGCGCTGTCGACACCAGTAAAACAAACCTCGATTGTCCACGAGCTTGGCTTCGCCTTTTCTGCATCGTCTACATGGTATTGACGGTTTAAGGATGTCATGCTCGATGAGGAATGTGTTTACGTCCGGTGAGAAGTAAATCAATTTCCGAGCGTTCAACATGGTGATTTTACACCCCTCACACACCATTGTATGTTTTCCTAATTGAAAACTTTAAGGTTTTAAGTAAAAACACACTTGGATACGCTAGACGGAACAATTGACTTGAACTTGGATACGTTAAACGGAATTCGACCGGATACGCAATAGTACACTGACTTGAAAAGTAAATAATTTGAGTGGATACTCGATAGTGCACTCGCAGGTTTCCTATGGTTTTACCATAAGAGTACGTAATACGGAACAATCACCGATTGTTTTAATGATTTTGTACAATATGCAACTCTACTCAGTTATGCAGTTACTTGAAAACAAACATCTTGGTTATGTGTAGTGGAGGCAAATATTTGATAAGGTAAATGAAAGCCCCTTCATTGGTATTAAGTAGCCTTATGGTTTTCATTTATTGTCTCTCGAGCAATTCTTTTAACTAAAAATACCCTGTTTTGAAAGGTCGGCAGATATATTTACTGAGGATATCAAGGAAGGACACTGAGTGTTCAGAGAGATAGATAACGTCATATTAACAGTTTTTCATATTATTCGAGGTTCAAAAGGTTCAAGCCTATTGGTTCTGTAATGAGCCTCAGTCTTGAACGCCGTCCGAATATTGATTCATATTAAACCAGCCAGTGAAGAGTGAGTTAAGTCTATGTAAATGTGATGTAGTAAGCGAATTCGAAAAATGTTCGGAATGATGGAAACAACGCACAAATCGCAGCATAGCAAAAGGTCATATGAATTGATGAATAATGGTGCATGATGGTGAATAATGGTGCATGATGGTGAATAATGAGTGTGTACCCAGACCTGGCGGTTTCCTGGTGAACTCTCTCTACCCGGATTGCTGTATGGACAGTAACATTTGATGCCAGTAGTTTAACAGTTTGAGACTGTTTCTCTTCGATACTGATCAAGCCGTCAGGTAAAATCAACGGATCGATTAACTCTTGAATACATAATCGTTTCTGAACAACCAAATCTTCCCGAACCATAGCAAAAACTAGTATAATTCCTGTGTCAGTTCGATAATTCACCTGTCTATAAATCAAGATTATGTACAATGTTTTAGACGTTCTATCTTATTTTACCTTATTTCCTGCCCTCTAATTAAAATTTATTTCAATTATTGCAATTTAAGTAATTGCAAATATTGGGCGAACATCTTTAAATTCTTGGGCCTTTTAAAAATTTATTAGCAAATATTTGTGAGTTAAAATCAGTAACAGAAATGCATTTTAGAACTGGACCGTGTTACTGGGGATGAAACACGTCTTTTTATTTGTACGCTATGTAAAATTAAGCGTAATGTACGTTGCACGTATCTTGCATAGGGTTTCCCAGGTCATTTGAGTATATTGGTTTCTATTTCCATAATTAGCCTTTTATTTATGTTGAGAAGTATGAAAGGAACTTTCATTGACCACAAGTATCTTTTATGCCATCGGCTATTCTCTCTGTAGTTTAAATAGTGTTAAATTTTTTTGGCGAATACTACAGATTTATGGTGCACTTAATGCAAAATACTTTGAAATAAATACATGCAAAGTTTTGAACAAACTCTTCATTCATTGCAAGATAAATCTTAATTATTTAGTATGCACGAGACTGAGCTGGTAAAAAAAAACCAACCAAAAAAAGAAACACATTTTTACGAAATCTTCTCCGGCTCACTCCTGACAAACTATTTAGTGTTGAGTCAATATAAAATAATGAGAAATAAAATGTCGGTTGTCAAGTTAATTTCTTAATTTGAATCTTCCTAACCACTGCTACAAGATTTCGAAAAATTCAATTGTTCATTATCTAAGAAGTTCAGCACAAAAATGGAAAAATTTTCTTTAAAAAAGAACATAAATAAAATAACACGGTATGGCCCTATGAACAATATGTAAAAATTATCAGTTTCAGAAAAAATCCTAAATATTTTTTGTTTCATAAAGAACGGCGGAATTATGAAAAGGAATACATACGCCTTCACATAACCTATACAAGTAAAAAGAGGAAGTGTCTAAACGAGGCAATACTTATCTAAAATGACGTAAATGGCAAAACACGACCAAGCAAAAACAATAAATCTCATGGGATCAGATTGCATAATAAAATTATCATACCAACCGAAAACGTTTAAATCTATATTCAATTTTTATGTACGCTCCACTCCATACAGTTTCTTAAAGGTTCAGTTCTTCGTGCCTTAAAGACCCCACTGCATCTCCATCTAAATAATTGACCAAGTTAATATCACATTTCAAAACAATACAGATATCTATGCTGATATAAGCTGATATATGCAGATATTAGCTGATATTTATGCATACATAATGTGTAAATGTATTATTCCCTAACCATACATTATACCGAATCTAACTTATTTACTGTCATGCACGTAAAATATTTTTTAACGCTGGACAGAATAATATATTGGATTACATATATGGGCACCAAGAACAATATACTTTGTTTCGTTTTACCTCAACATTTTAATTTTTCTCATGGTTTAAAATCCGATTAAATGAAAAAGACACAGCAAAACATTTTTAAGTGTAATGTTCGAATAATTCCAATTCCAGATTTAAATGTCGATACTCTCAAAATACAGGATCTGTCCAACAAAATTACACAAATATTTGTAATAAATGTTTGCTATAGAAGAAGATTAATATTTACGAAATTATTTATTTATTATGAAAAACTTAATTTATGTCTTTCTATTGAATTTGTGCATGGTATATATCTTTAAATAAAATTAATATATACAAATACAAAATTTTCCATTTTAATAAAGGATATTATATCTATTTTTTATCTAACTTATTCTTTTTCCTGCCACTTCTGATAATAAAAATAATTATATATATATATATATATATATATATATATATATATATATATATATNTGTTAGCATGACCATTCTAGATCTCGTTGTTAAGAGATGCCAAAATTTATCTTTGTCTCTCCCCCTACCACCCACTATCGCTTTATCTATACCTCTGTATGTTTTTATAAGTATGACACAAACGCAGTTTGCACAATGGAACACAAAACTAAATTGATTTTTATTAGGTAATATTAAATTTTCCCCCGTAATGTATTGAAAAATGTAAAATTAATTGCCGTATATAACAAACAGTGTTAAATATATAAAAAATAAGTTTTATAAAAAAATTAAGCAGTGAGTAGACTTTTGAAATGTGTCAATTGTTCTTCAAATTTAAACATCCCAAAACTTATAAACGATGCAAATTGTAACTGTGTTATGAGTATATTCTCTGACTGTCATTAATATTTTTAATTGACATTTGAATTTAAATCACACTACAATATTTTAATTCATTTAAGGCATTATTGGTTTCATTTGTAATTGTTAAAACTGCTTTAAAACTATAAAAAGCTAACTTAATCCTGTACGCAAAAACAATTTACATATCGTGGCTTGTATCGTGTACCCAAATTTGAACAGATCTAGCTTATGACGCTTCTGAATGGTTATTTGGATTGCATATCTCATCTTTGAACCTGTCTGATACATTTCCATAGTGCAATCGTTGTACATATATATGCAGTCTTTATAGATTTACTTAATGCTCAAAATAGTATTAAATATAAAAAGGGTATAATTTTATAATATATATTAATTTTTGTATATTTTGACCTATAAGCTCTGAGTATTAAACAGTTCTAATTGGAGTGTGTAACGAAATACAAATATAAATACTAAAATAAAGGACGTAAATTAACATTATATGATACATTGTTAGTATGTGAGTGATTTTACTTACACGCACACAAGATTATCGAATCCGACTGGATGGCGCACGATGTGCATTGCAGATGTTTGATAGAAAATAATTGATTTACAAATGGTTGAATATTTCATAGTGGTGCCTATCGCAAAAACGTATGATAAACTTTTCGTGCAGAAAAAGAAATTTTCATTTCAGGTTTAAAATTAGATCATTACTTTATTTACCTTGAAATTTCGTCAAAATATAATTTTTCGGAATCAATATCAAATTCCAAGAGGAAACATTATGGTGTTCTTTAGATACGCGCCATGCTATTTTGTTTATTAGCAAAAACATAGTGTCATAGAGGCGATGAAGGACGTGGTGAGTGCGCGAGAGTCGGTCCTTCAGCTCACGTGTTCGAGGCCTCGAATACAAGACAAATCTGGAGGAAGGCGGAACATCTAGGAAGGCTTTATTAACATTTATTGTTTATCTCGTTATTTTAAAGGTAAGCGCTCTGACTGATATTAGTTCTCAAGTTTTTCCACTCACATTTAATACCAAAACTTTAAAGTTCCACATATAATACAGTTAGTTTCTAGTAATATTTGTTGCAAGTGAAGCTTCAATTAAGATAAATGGTTTATTAATTTTGTTTACATATTGGTTAACAGATACCGGGAATCCACTTGTTAACGCAATAAAACACGGGATAATCAATTAACGTGTAAAAGTATTTGCTTAATTTAGCAGAGCGATGTGTTACGGTGTGATCAGGCCTTCGCTGAACGTCTTGCCTGATCACACCTTCAAACATTAAACCTGGAAACCAGCGGGATTGCAACGCCACAATTTGGTCGTCGATTCTTGCGAAAAAAGACAGTTGCAGAAATCCTCACCACCGGTCACTGAGTGGGGCCGCAGAACCACGCGCTTGATATAGGCCGGCGTAACGACCCGACCAGCATCTGTCGTATTTCGTCTGTCATCTTTAGTCCTTAGGCGACCCGACCAGCGGAGCAGACCAGGAAGATGGGTGTTCGGCCGTCGCTAACCGTCTCTTAGAATCAGCCTCCGGCAACATTAACAAGGCGATGACGTTCCGGTTAGGTTTGTTTAAAATTGCGTGAGTTAAATATAATGACTAATAATATTAAATTCAATGCAAAGCCCTTCCGATCAATGGTAACATAAATAGTTATTGTAAAAGCTTAATGTTAATAAACCTCATCAGATACTGTTGGGCTCTACCGAATGATGAGTCATTATTGGGCTACGCCCCTACTAAATACTTTCAAGCACGAATTGGCTGAAAAGCTTGTTCGTAACAATGGTGGAGGCTTGGTTACTCCCTACCCTCTCGCTGCCTTGCATCAGCTTCTCTACCATCCACCCCCATTTCAATAAATTCCCCACCCACCTATGCTAATTTCCGTAATAATAATAGCAAACTTTCAGCTACGTCCACTTTTAACATTCAAACTTTTAACTTTTAAGCAGCAGTATAATTAAAATAATGTCATAATGTCTACTTTTAAAATGCCTTAGGTTTAAATATTAATTTACCTTTTACGGCCCCATATCCAAAAATACCAAGCTGAAAACTAATTAACAAACGTTATTAAAATGTAAAGAATTTCCGTGTAAACCGCAAGTCCCTAGTTGTGTATATTCATGTGTAAACAATTTATCTCAGCTATACCAAGCGAGTAATATTAACTAATATGTAGATAACCTGTGTGCGCTGGATATAGTTATTTGCAATTTGTACGTAGTTCGATATTACTGTGCGCAGATAAAATAAATATATAGTTTATTCAACTTTCCCCTCAGTATACATACTATATATTTAAGAAACTTCTCATACCATGCTTAGGATTAAGGTATGCCAGTTAACTGTGACAACTTTTGTATGCTGATAGAAATCACGTATTGCGTTATGAGTTACCCAGCGGAAGGACGATATGTCTTTGACCCAAGTGCCGAGACAACATATTCCCTCATCAGCACTTCCTCGCGGCTCGAGCGCCGCTGTGTTGCGCCACAACGTGCTTGCGCACACCATGCAATTATATTCCGCCCCACCCGTTTTTAAACTTAAGTTTACTATTCTAGTTTTAAGTTTCTCATACTATCAATATTTTTACGTGTTTCCCACAAACCTATGCTATAAGGACACGGGGATAATGAATTATGTTGGGTTTATGCGTTTCTGTGATCCGAGGACTTAGCCAATCCTCGTGGCTTTCGGACGTGCTAGCGACACGCCATGCCAGTCATACTGCATTGTTTGATGCGCAGACTGCTAAACCTGACTTCAGAAGGATTAATTGTGTGCAATGTTAAGGGTATTTAACGAAACGGGAATAGTGCCTGAGACACACCCACTTTGACTGTGTTTGTCCGTTCACGGTTTACCCACACCCACCCAATTGTAAGGAGTACTTACCCAGGAGGTCACACCTTTCGTTTCGCGTGAGACGCGGAGCAATCTTTGGGCCTCTGGCGGAGTTGTGACCTCACCAGAGGGGCCTATTTTCTGTGCTGTACTAGCCTTGACAGAGGTCAGGCAGTAGGGGCGCAATTGGATTTTGCTGTGGGTCTTTTCTCTACTACACAGTACTTTGAAAGTATACTACGAGGGTACTTTCGTTTTTGACCTCCACGGAGTTAGTCATGAGTTCAGATTTCCCCAACCCCTGTATGCCACCCCTTTGTGTGAAAGTAGAAGTGTAATTATTATGTCTTTAATTACTCATATATGTTCTTTTCCTCTCTACTATATTCTATTTGCATAATTAGTGTCGTTATGTTCTACTTATACTATGTGTTGATGTCCCTCGGCTTTGTTAACATGCTATACGTTCTGCTCCTCTTCATTCCAATCTTAACTTTTTATTAATCAATGTAATTATAATATTTTGATAACTTATTTGAAGTAAATTTAGTCTCGTATAATAAGCTGCTTTCTTACTGTTGTTGATTCCAACAAGCTTGAGTGAGTTTTCTGCTCAAATAACCTTATTTTCTTGTCAAATTACTACAAAATATAACTGGTATGTGCGTCGTAACTCAATGGTCTACTAACGACATATAAAACACAGCGTGGCACATGTTGTATTATATATATCTGAAGACTTGAGTGAGTGCTATTCAAATTAACTTTAATTACTTTCCACAATGTTGAATCCATGTCGTTCATTTTTGTATTTCTGGTGTCTACTGCCATGGCTCTACATACTGCTGAGTTTGCAATTGAATGCACTGTTTATTACCTACCTACATGCGTTATCTATTTTAATGTATATACATCTGCGGGAGTCCTAGACACTGTGCAGTTGACAGGCCGAGCTGAGAAAGACTTACTCTCTCACGTTCACGCAATTTTAAATCATACAGCACAAAATTACATTATAAATTATTATTCTGTTTTAAACATGTCATATGTACCGTAAATTACTTAATAGAGTAACTTGGGTAAGTTAGAAAAACAGGTCATTTTAACAAACATCCCTCACTGTCATAAGGACATTCACAGAAAAATATTAATTAATGTAGTATATCACAACTGGCTCATTATTAATTTGGCAATTTAAAAAAAAGTTTCGCTTTCACTTTATTTCATACCGCTTTGTATCAATTCTCCTAATGTGAAATTTATTTTGGACTAGCGTCGATGTTTTTATTAAATTTAAGTGTAGGGATTTTAGGAATGCAGAAATCCTCAAACTGAGATTTATAAAACAAGAGCACATTATTACAGCAGCACTTATTGTGAACGGAAATGATTATCGGGGTAATAATTTGGATTCCATATCTCGGAGTGTTCTGTGCTTGAAATTTTCTTTGGTGCGACTGCAAGGCCGTCATGAACAATGGCCACTTATTATTTCGCTGCCAATAAAACAAATAACTGGTAACAACAAAATAATTGTTAAACTATGAATTACCAGGCAAGAAATTCTTTCAGATAATAGATTCAGTACTTTCTAACTAAACCATTTAAATATTTTTTTTATTGTTTGTTAAGCACTTCTGAAAGTAACGGTTAATTTGTACATTAGAAATGGAAGAGTTTTAAGAAAAGTGGAGTGCCTTGAATGTTTGTAAATAAGTTATAATTAAATTTTACAACTTTCAATTTATTCAAATATGTTTTTGTTCGCGTTATGTACTAAGAGTGAGAATGTTTTACATTTGTAATAAATTAGGATTCCTTAAATTTTTTAGTTTAAACAGAATGTCGCGTTAAAATGTTTGCGAGATCAACGCAGTATTAATTTTACATGTGTTTTAAGACCACATATAGTTCAACAATTAATTCCTGCGCAGAGATTCCTATGTGTTTATTTATATTAGTTGGTACGAAAAAAACAACAGAAAAACATAATTTCATAATTTCTCCATACGTGTATCTAAACATTGCAGTGCATATAAGCATTGCAACAAAGATTTTGTGATTCGTTTTGCAAAGTACAATATATTAAAAAAAACTTACCGAAAGAGACAGTGCGTCAACATACCCAGATTGAGTAGGATATGTACAGTATTAAGGAAATGTTGTAGGCGTGTGTAAAAATATGTCAAACATTTCTTGACCTGAAGAATAAATTATGCAATTTCAAGATACAGGATGAGTATAGAAGAATACTCCAAATTTGAAGTTCCATAATATCAAAACCGAACAACCTAAAACCTTTGTTGACCAATCAAATGAACCGTGGGACGATGAAGTTGGTTTAGCATATCATCATGATTGTTCAATGTGACCACCACGAGAGGCCCGAACGACATCAACGCGATAATCAAACTCATTCCACACTCTTCTGAGCATATCCGGTGTTACATTTTGGATGGCGTCCGTAATTCTAGTTTTGAGGTCGTCAATGTTAGACGGCAATGGTGGACGAAACACTTGATCCTTTATGTACTCCTATAGAAAAAAATTGCACGGGGTAAGATCCGGGCTTCTTGGGGGCCAGTGATGAAGATCCTGGTCACCAGCTGCTCCTCGACCAATCCGCCTCTTCTAACTGAGGAAACAACCACTCTGTAAACATGTCCACATAAGGGATTCCAGTAACTATGGTATAGTGAAAAAAAATGGTCCGAAAGAGACAGTGCGTCAACATACCCAGATTGAGTAGGATATGTACAGTATTAAGGAAATGTTGTAGGCGTGTGTAAAAATATGTCAAACATTTCTTGACCTGAAGAATAAATTATGCAATTTCAAGATACAGGATGAGTATAGAAGAATACTCCAAATTTGAAGTTCCATAATATCAAAACTAAACAACCTAAAACCTTTGTTGACCAATCAAATGAACCGTGGGACGATGAAGTTGGTTTAGCATATCATCATGATTGTTCAATGTGACCACCACGAGAGGCCCGAACGACATCAACGCGATAATCAAACTCATTCCACACTCTTCTGAGCATATCCGGTGTTACATTTTGGATGGCGTCCGTAATTCTAGTTTTGAGGTCGTCAATGTTAGACGGCAATGGTGGACGAAACACTTGATCCTTTATGTACTCCTATAGAAAAAAATTGCACGGGGTAAGATCCGGGCTTCTTGGGGGCCAGTGATGAAGATCCTGGTCACCAGCTGCTCCTCGACCAATCCGCCTCTTCTAACTGAGGAAACAACCACTCTGTAAACATGTCCACATAAGGGATTCCAGTAACTATGGTATAGTGAAAAAAAATGGTCCGAAAGAGACAGTGCGTCAACATACCCAGATTGAGTAGGATATGTACAGTATTAAGGAAATGTTGTAGGCGTGTGTAAAAATATGTCAAACATTTCTTGACCTGAAGAATAAATTATGCAATTTCAAGATACAGGATGAGTATAGAAGAATACTCCAAATTTGAAGTTCCATAATATCAAAACTAAACAACCTACAGCCTTGAACGACCAATCAAATAAACCGTAGAACCATGAAATTTGTTTAACACACATTCATAAATGTTCAATGTGACCACCATGAGAGGCCCGAATGACATGTACGCGATATTCAAACCCGTTTCACGCTCTTGTCTGCATGTCTGATGTTACGGTTTGGATGGCGTTCGTAACTCTCATTTTGTGGCTTTGAGGGGGAAACGTGCTCTCATTTGACACGTCAATATGAAGGGGACGGTCTGATGTTTCCTTTATGTGCCGAGAGATGAGACTGGGAGTGTCTGTTGTCGCACTATGAACGTGAGTTGTGTGTCAGTCCGCATCACGACTGCGACGGAACAACAGGAGGCGTTTTGTGTTGTTTAGTTTGCTAAATGTAAATCGGTTACGACTGTTCAACGTGAATTCCGTCGCAAATACGGACGTCGTCCTCCCGATGGGTTGAGTATCGAACTTTGGTTTCCTCATTTCAATGACACAGGGTACCTTTGCAAAGACAAAAGTTCTGGGCGGCCGCGTGTGTCCGAAGTGAATAAGCAACGGATTACACAAGCGTTCGTTCGCTGTCCCAGAAAATCAAATCCACAAGCTAGCCGGGAAATGCAAATCCCTCAATCGACGGTATGGACAGTGTTGCGAAAGTGATTGCTGTACAAACGATACAGGTTACAGCTTGTACATACTCTTACCGGAAGTGATAAAGAATTGAGACGTGATTTCTGTGCGTTCGTTCTTGCCCAAAACGACGTAGACGATGCCTTCATGTCTAAGCTGGTTTTTAGCGAGGAAGTGACGTTTCATACAAATGGTAATATGAGCCGGCACAAAGTGCGGATATGTAGTTAGGAGCCTCCACATGAAACCACCAAACACGAGCGCGCTTTCCCCAAAGTGAACGTGTTTTCAGCCATATCCGAAGACACTGTTTTCGGACCATTTTTTTTCACTATCCCATAGTTACTGGAATCCCTTATGTGGACATGTTTACAGAGTGGTTGTTTCCTCAGTTAGAAGAGGCGGATTGGTCGAGGAGCAGCTGGTGACCAGGATCTTCATCACTGGCCCCCAAGAAGCCCGGATCTTACCCCGTGCAATTTTTTTCTATAGGAGTACATAAAGGATCAAGTGTTTCGTCCACCATTGCCGTCTAACATTGACGACCTCAAAACTAGAATTACGGACGCCATCCAAAATGTAACACCGGATATGCTCAGAAGAGTGTGGAATGAGTTTGATTATCGCGTTGATGTCGTTCGGGCCTCTCGTGGTGGTCACATTGAACAATCATGATGATATGCTAAACCAACTTCATCGTCCCACGGTTCATTTGATTGGTCAACAAAGGTTTTAGGTTGTTCGGTTTTGATATTACAGACCATCAAAAATGGGGTATACTTTTATACTCATCCTGTACAATATAATTATTCAAAGTGATTTTAATGTCCGTTTAACCAGACGGATTTAAACAATATTTATTATAAGAGTATGAAATGCATTATATAGGCGTATTTCTATTCAACAAACTTCTAAATACCAGGTAACAAGGGCAACATGCAAAACAAGCGAAAATGAAATCATTTAACAAATGACACCCAGAAAATTTTCTTCAAATAATGTCAAATAGGCTGTAAAAATGACGATGATAAAATACCATTGTTGATGATGTACGAAATTACATATTGTTTTATTAAAATTCGTTAATTTAGTTATCTGATTTCAAATTCGCGTTCAAATTCAAATACATCTGCAGGAGGCCAGTAGGCATATCCGAGCCAGTCAAAGAACGAAAGGTTGCTGAGTTCGTTCAAGATTTTTTATTTATATTATTTCACTGTCACAAGATACAATATGAAAACACGAAAATCTAGCTGATACTAATAATATGATGTCAATGAACTGGTACGCAATTTGAAGAGCCTAGCCCTAATTGTACGTATTTTTATATGGACATCGTTTTCTAGATACCTTGAGGAAAGACAAAATCTTCCGATTTTGAAATAAACTTTGCCTTTAAATAATTACTACAATTATAAAATTTAGCTCAAGAATGAAATCATAAAAATTTTGTTTGTCCAATATTCACTTTCACACAATACGGAGCAACGACCATTTCAATAAAGCACCACTTCATCCATCCAAATAAAACAAAACAAATTATATTATTTTTAAACCAGCAGAAAAAAATATGAATTATTCACAAATTTTCGCTCTCTCTCAGTATGTTAAATGCATGTGTGCAGTCATTATTTGATATTGTAAGTATTTTCGCCGAAAGTAAAAAAAGAAATAAATTTTCAAACAAACAATTTAATATTCGTCCAGCTTTACCAACTATCAAACCTTTAAAGTCCCAATATAGTAAGTGTTAAAAAGTATTTGTATTTTAATCCGTTAAAACCTTGAACTTAAAAATTGCTTTTTTAAAATTGGATTACGAACTCAGGAGCCATTATTTATGATATAAGCAATAAAAATATGATAAAACAAAGAAAAATAACGAATAATTTCCCTACTACAAGCACTTCAAAACTAAACAAATGCAGAACAATATATAACCATCATGCTGTATTAAACTTCTTCTTTCTTGAAAATGACATATGAAGGGGAGAGCTATGTCTTCTTTCCGTATTGGACGTTTTTGGAAAATAAACAGCCATTTGCGTGAATTGTAAATATTGAAAACAAATTTTAACTTTACTAAAAGCGTAACAAATCTCAATTCATTAAACAGGTAAACAATTATTTACTAGCTATTGCAGGCACGGTATTGCTGTCATTCATGGTTGGAATAATATTTGTTTTGTAATTTGTATTTTTATTTCGTTTTATGTAAAAATGGATGAGTTATTTATAAAATAAAAACAAATGCAGGAATGACACATACATGTAATTTTTTTTTAGATATATAAACGTGTTTTATTTATTGAACAGTTATAAATAAAGTTACGAATATGTAAAACCAGTTATGATGATATCTGTAGTCATTATGTCTTTGTAATGTATGCTCAATAATTATTGTAATTAAATCAAACATTATATATATTAAGAAACTTCAAAAACTTTAAGATTGCAAAAACACCCCGCTTAAGGGAGTTTAATAATTCCTACCTCCTTGGATTGTATCATTGACAAAATATGAGGTTGATCGATCTCGATGGATGTGCAAAACCAATCTCCATGTCGCAACATATAACTGCTTTTCTGCCAATACGACTAGAAAAATAAAGGTAGATTAGATTTGAGGTTAGACCACTTGGTAAACATGTACTTTATGATATTTGTATACTCCCTCTAGCCAATTTGGAATGCAGTTTGATTAAATTGAAATTGGTGTAATTATTTCATTCATATGAAAGTGCTTGACTTTTGAAAATTAAGATAGAATCACGTTCATCACTGTTGACCATGTGCTTTTGACAGTATTGTTCCTTTGCGTTAGGTCAGTGTTGCACAGAAAACGAATAAGCAATCTACCTCATATTTGGTCAATATATTTTATATGACAGTATTTCTCTGGAAGTCAAATTTTGACCATAGGCTATAACTAATAATCTTGTTCATTAGCATATATGTTGATATTTAAATTTTCAAATGACAACAACTTTTACATGAATAAAATACTTTCACCAATTTGAATTTTTCTATCTTCATTAAATATTGGCAAAAGAAATATAAATATGTTTGTATTAATAGTGTTCTAACCTCAAATTCTGCCCACATCGTTTACGATAGTCGTACTGGCAGAAAACCAGTCCAATGTGATCCACCAACTTCGCTCTACCACATATTCACTCTATGATATGAACAACCTTGCACAAAGTAGATAGCAGTATATTATATTTCATATAAATAAAAATGTTATTATGGGTAATAAAGAAATTAATTGTTGCGAATTTGAAGTTCCGAATTATCTATTTGTAGCAGATATAAAAAGCGAAGTAATAAATTATTCGTGACTTTAGTGAATATATAGAACAGATATAGCTGCGCATTCTGCTCTCTCTGTCCCATCATTGGAATAATTTTGTGCCAATAGTTGAGGTCAAATACTGTTTATATAAACAAGTAGTTTGGAATTTTTTATACTTTCTGTGAAGTATGATAAATAAGTAAGTAAAGTAAATGAACTACCAAATGAAATCAGCCTCCAAAGAACACAAACATTTCTACAGCAAAGATAACATAAACAGAAGCATCATGGAAACAATTCACACAGCATATATCATGTATGGATCCTCTGCTCGTGAGTCAATACTTTTATAATTGGAAACATAAATTTACTGCCTTAACACTTCTTATTACCAATTTTACTGCACTTACAACCATTTCAAAACGTTAAAAGTATTTTAAACTTATTAAATGTGTTTTCATTAAAAAAAATTAATTTAAACGAATACGTTCATTTGTGTTTGCTATGTGACTTTGACGGTTTTATTAATGTGGGGTAGCTCAACGTTCGGGTACATGCGGAAAAGAAGAAAACTCGGTCTATCTCATTATTACTGTTTGGATATTATTTCTTGTTCCAGAAGAATAAGTATTTCATTAATATATAATGGCAATTTTAACATAAAAATCCCCGAGGAATATGAAACTCAGTTTAACAACCACTGGAGTTCCACACAAGAAAAGGCAAATTTATTTTCTGGTGCTGCTCCTCACTCTCCTTGCGTCCCTCACAGCAGCTCTCGAGAATGTGGGAAATATACACCGACCAGCGGCATCATTCTCCACTATTTGCACCTGCATATATGCCAACAATGTTAACTATTATAATAAATGTTTAAATCTTCCTGCAAATATTAATATCAAATTAGTGTTTTATAAATTTTCCTTTTCTTTTGTGTGGAACTCCAATGGTCGTGAAACTTATTTTCATGTTCCTCGGGGATTACGTTATCTTAAAAATATATATATTTACCACTAACTCTCTCATTTTCCTGGAACATCAAGTAATATCTATAGACTAAAGATGAGGTACGCCGAAATTTCTTCTTTTAAGCATGTACCCAGCTATGGCCTACCCCAACCAATAAAACTGTCAAATTTTAGCATTTTAATTAAATTCGCACAACAAGCAAAAGTTTTAATTTCCTTTTAAAATTAATAACTTTGTAAATCAGTCACCAATGCATATAATGAATTCGTCCGATACTGGTTATATGATATATATTTTTACGTGTAACGCAGATTGGAAGTAGAAATCTCGCTGACACCCCCACGATTTTATCCTCCTTACGAGCGCCTATAAGTTGACACGCGTTGCAGGACCAATGGACAGCCAGGACAGGTCAACCCAGAGGACGGATACTCAGTTACATGTGTCAAGGTTGCACCGAGTAAGAGATGGCATATCACCGAAGCATCCTGAAGGTGCTACGCAAATACGTAGGAAAGCGGGCGAAAATGCTGAGCCAAGCTAGAGTGGCATCAACATGCACCTGTAGTTACACAAGAGAAAACGGCTGACAAGGTTGGAAATGGTGCCACAAGCACTCCCCCTCCCCTCCTTAGCCATACTGTAGGGCAACTGGGACATGCGCTGTGGAAGGAGAGCTGACAGAGTAAGTTTTAGGGTACAGGTCACCCCTCCTTCCACCTTCAAGAACCATGGAATGTGTATGAAGTTCTTTGTACCACACACTCTTCTCACGTCCCTCCCCCAACAAGGGAGACACATGTAGGAACTTAGGGAGGGAGTCAAGTAATGATATAAGCGAATTTACGAGAAAAGGGGGAATCAGTTGTTATCACCGCGCCGAGAGAGTCAGTAGCGTCGGGAATCGCAAGAGGACGTCGGAACGAGAGGAGAGCGTCGAGGAGTGAGCCCAGAGCAGCAGTCGAGGGGAGATGGCACCAAACGCGAGCCTTTCCAAGGCTGCCCACATCGCTGGGCCTCATCCAGCCGACACATACCAAGCACTACAAGCAGAGCTAAGTATAAAGTCGTCGCACAAAGAAGCTTCCCCTCCCCCAAGACATAGCCCTCAGTTAATCCTAATTGGTTAATTAGAGTACCACAACTCGGAAGTGTTTCAAGTGTTTCTGTATATTTAAATTCGAGACAATATAACCGACCAGTAAAGTGAAACACCGAAAGTCTACCTTATTTATATACCCTCAACCTTCAAGGCACCTTATAGTCTGTGCCATCTAATATTAACTGGGGACCCTAGGAACCACAGGTGGGGAATAGCGTAAATTTATACTAATAAATAATTTTGTTGTCCCCTTAACATTCACTCAGTAAATTGTCACTCACGAAATAAGACCTCATTACTTACTGTGCTGACTGTACCATCAATTTTTAAGACTGATCACTAACGAAACATTTTTTTTAAATTTCTGTTTCATTTTCACGAAGGTTCATAACATTATTTTTTCGTTTACATTTCATAACAGAAAAGTCGCATTCGCTGTGCTACCATTGTAATTCCATCTGACTGTCAATAATTAATTGAATATATGTATATTTAATAATATTCTTTATTTTTTGGAATGATAATATTGAATTAATTTGTACATAAAATTCAAATATGTACTATTTTAAATTCATACTTCATATTTTACGTAATAACCTTTTCAAATAGTAATTCTTCATTTCAAAATTTTTTTATCAGTTAAAGTTTTAAAATTTATTATATTGTAAAATACGTTCGGGATAAGCGATCGGTCTAACTGCTGCACTACTGCGGTCCCTCGATGACTTTAATAATTACTTTAACATGGCATAAACAATTTAGGAATATGTTCATTATAACAAATTCGTTGCAAAATCCTAATTGAAAATAACAGAGAAGGAAAATTACATACAAAAATTTTCATTGATTGTGCACTAAATGTACGTTTATTAAACACGCAAATAATCGTCACCCACTTCGCATATTCTCGGTAGTAGCTTACAAAATGTTGGGTTGTCTAGCAGGTGGTTGTAGCGTCATCTCCGCATTTGATAAGCTTAAGGCATGGCGGACTCCATCCCCTCCAAGAGTAAAAAGGTGAGGGTTTGGGGAGGAATGACCGATGTGTTGTCTTGGTCGCAGGAAGTGGTGGTTAAACGGCTTGAACGATGAAGTGGTAGCGTATAATATTGCACTGCTTCTTTACTATATTTGACACGAATAAACTATGACATCTGGAGTACCAGTCGGTCGATTTGGAAAATCTTATGCTTCGTCCGAAAGCATTGACAACCATTTCAAAAAACAACATCGTTTTTCTGCTTCAGAATCCTGTAGGTTCTTCTCAAAATTTCTGTCGCTAAGGGCAGTAACCCTTTCAGAATTTGTGTGTTGTACATCTACACGACTTGTCGGACTTGAATTAGTTTGCCCGACCTTTTAGAGTCAACCGCTTCTTAAACCTGTCGAAGTTTCTTTTTTGTTATTGGAGAAGAAAGCCATGAATGCCTATGTGTCCTTGGTGTAATTCACTGGCATAACCTGTGGTAAACACGCTTTCTCTTCTATCGGTCGTGGAAACAGCAAGCTACTAGTATGGAGTTGCTCTGTTCAAATCACAGAATTTATAATCTTACACTTGTCGGCTCGTGAAATCCCAAACGGTACGCAAGGAGTTTTAATGCCGCATTTGAATATCCGTTCTTGTGGTTTATTTTAACAAATATTGAATGGAAATGCTTAAAGCTACGATAAGCCTAAAGATCATTCCATTAGACTGAATGTAACGTGTTATGTGGTCCTAGTACTTTTCATCCCCACATTCTTTCCTACCTCATGGAACACAGTAGCTTCAAAATTTTTCTCTGATTGAACCATTGTCTTTATAACTTCTGCATGGTAAAGACATCGCCCTTCTTGTCTTGACTGCCACTCTTTACACATAATACTTATTAATATACACCGAAAAGCCACAAAAAAAAAACTGGTATAGTCGTGCGTATGCAAATAACAGAGGTAATGAACCAATCAGAGTAACGCGATGTGGTCGGCAGCCTGATCGGTTACTGCTGCTACAATGGCAGGTTATCAACATTTATGTGAGTTTGAACGTGGTGTTATTGTCGGCGCACGAGAGATGGGACATAGCATCTCCGAGGTAGCGATAATATTTGGATGTTCGCGTACGACCATTTCACGAGTGTACCGTGAATATTGGGAATCCGGTAAAACATCACATCTTCGACATCGCTGCGGCCGGAAAAAGATCGTGAAAGAACGGGACAAACGATGACAGACGATAATCATTAAACGTGACAGACGTGCAACCCTTTTAAAATTGGCGCAGATTGAATTTGTGGACTGCCCTGCAGGATTCATGGTGTGAGTTGCCTCCTCCATACATTCAGACATTAGTCGAGTCCATGCCACCTCGTCTTGCGGCACTTCTGCGTGCTCGGGAGGCCCTACACGATATTAGGCAGGTGTACCAGTTTTTTTGGCTCTTCAGTGTATATTTCAACAATTTTACTTGAATCTAAATTACGTCCTCGACTTATGCCATTAAGTATTATAATTTCGGTTTTAAAATAACTTAATTTGTTTTCGTAATACTTACATGTAAATGTTAGTTTATGTCTAATTTTAATGTCTATTATGAGGATTATTAATATTTAAAAACCTACATTTCTTGAATAAAATGTTTATTCGTATATTTTTGAATATAAGTCATATTTTTAAAATCCATATGTTTATTAATAGTTTAACATTTTATCCAATTTATTCAAATACAAAATTACTTCTCATAAAGTGAATGTGTTCTGCGCCGTATCCCAAGAAATTCTTATAGTCTGTAGTTTATTGCTGACAATTCCGACACAGGATTTTCATTTCAGCAAAAGTTGCAGAGGTGTCTTTTCCATTTACAGGTAGCACTTGCAAGTTCGAACATTTCTGAACAAAGAGCTTTCGCACCGACGGATCAGCCGTCAGTGACATGTTGGTTTGGCATTACCCCAGTGGCCATCAAGGTCGCCCGATCTCACTGTCTGTGATTTTTTCTTGTGGGCGTTTATGAAGGATTCAGTTTATGTGTCGGAACTTCCTACAACAATGGACTTACTTCGAAAACGCGTAACAGCAGCAGTGGCTGCAGTAACATCAGATGTGCTCGCTAATGTGTGGGACGAGTTTGAATATCGTGTAGATGTACTTCGCGCATCTACAAGAGGAACATTAAGCATTTGTGATAATTGTAAGCACAATTTTATTGTGAGACATTTATTTCACACTTTACCGCTTGGAGTTCTTATCCGTTGTAAAAACTCAAATTTAAAGTATTGTATTGGTTATTTTAGCTAACTGTCCAAAGGAAGAAAAGGCTTATTCGATCACTTTACTGTATGTGTGGATGCATGTGTATGTGTGTTTATGCATGCGTGTGTGGCTCTGTGTGAGTGCGCTTGTGCGTGTGTATCCCACCCTTTCAATTTTAGAATGCGTTAAAGGAATTTCACCAAACTCGGTACACATCAAGTACTATATGAAACCTGAGTTTTATAGTTTTCAACCACGTCAGGCACTTACTTTAAAAAAGCGGTCATTTTAAATTGTAGGGCGATGTCATATCTCGGAAAGCATTCAACCGATTTTGAACAAATTTTGTATGCTTACAATATACGTTGTATGCATTAAATTCAGAGGTGAATATTGATGTTGGTAACACATTTTGAAGATAGACCCATTTGAATAAATAAAGCTTTTACATTATATTAAGAAATCTACTCAACCTATTTTCGCCAAATTTGGCACATAAGTAATAATATGATTGACCAGCTATATATAAATAATTGGACTTAATTAGATACTTATTTTAAAAATGGTGGCCACACAAATATATCAGGTTTGTTTGGTATAAGTACCATACCGTTTAACGAATTTCAGCCAAATTTTGTAAGCTGACAGTATATATTACAAGCATCATAAAAGCCAAACAAAAACCACTTTTGTGTGACATTTTGTAAGCTAACTCTTCATGAACCTATAAATTTTTCGTGTAATTTCTCGGGAAACAATTGATATATACCTACCAAATGAGGGAATCATATAGTACTATTGCAGTTGATATGTAAAAATATTTTACAAGTATATCAGACTCCTACTTTCAAAATGGCGGCCATCTAGCTATTTTATTATAGTATGATACATCTTCGAAACCATTTAATAAATTCCAACATATCTTTATACACTGGGAGTATATTAAACAAATATCATATGTGTCTACACGGAGCCTCTTTTCTCCTCTATTTTGAAAGATAATGCCCCACGAATAAATAAAGTCTTTATATCATATCTCTGGAAACAATTGGTTGATTCCTACCAAATATAGCAAACAAGTAGTACTGCAGTAGGTTGTGTAAACTGATTAGTTTCAGATATGTCAGACACTTATTATTAAAATGGTGGCCTAATAGCTATTTTAGTTTTGTATGTTTTTTCGTCGAAACCATGTAATTATCTCCAATGGATATTTGTATGACATCTGTTTATATTACAACAACAAATGTGTAAACGCAAAAACTCTTGTCCGCCATTTTATAAAATAATATAACTTGATACATTAAAATTATTGATCTCCAAGAAAACAACCGATTTCTACCAAATATGGCATACAATTTTCACTATGGTAGGCTATGTAAACTAATACATTTTGAGATCAGTCACATATATTTTCAAATTGTCGGCCATATAAACATTTTAGCTCCTAATGTTTTATTTACGTAACTGCAAAGCATATTTTGACTTAACTTTGTATGCTGACAGTATTAGATATTTCCATCACAATTGTCTATGCAAAGCCTCATTTCTCCACCATTTTGTAAGATAGTCTCACATAAAATAATATAGTTTTTATGCCTACCTCGGGAAACAATCAACCGATTTCTTTAAAATTCGACTAATAAGTTGTACTGTGGTAGGCTATATGAATGTATATGTTGTAAGAATGTATGTCTCTTATTTTCTAAATGTAGCGTATACAAACTGTTTATTTTAATGTCCTATATATAAGAATCTATCTATCAGATTTATATTTAACTTTGTATATTGTATGTATGGAAATAATCGAATGGGCCAATATATAAGATTTTTGCCCTCCATTTATGAAGATGTTCATCACAAGATCATCACATCATCATAGAGCCTCTTTTTAATCAATATTTTGAGATAGTCCCATTTAAGGAAATAAGGTTTTTATGCAATATTTCTCTGAGACCAATCACCTGATTTCTATCACATTTTTCACCCAACTAACGTTATGGTAGCCCATTTAAACTTATGTGTTTTAGTGTCTTAGACATTTATTTTTAAAATTATGGCCTAGAAAATATTTCAGGTTAGTGAACCCTATTATTCAAGACATTACATTGATTACATCCTTAGTTGATGCTCCGAATCCTACCTCGTGATGCACTATATCGCAATCTAGCTAAATTTTATGTGTTTCTGAATTTGAATCACGAATAAGTATATCGTGTATTTTAATTGTCCTTTTACTGTTTCACATTTTTCTAGTTTCATCTCTTATAATATTGCTGTCGATGAGACGTCAACTCCTACCTTCCATTTAGGCTTTCAAGAACTTTACTAAAATTTATTTGCACTCATGTAGAATAAAATAGGCTCATTAGTTATCAGTAACTTCTTGTTTCATTTGTATTAAAAGGGACACAGGCTATTTTTTTCTCATTTTTCTGTTTATTAAAGCAACAATAAGGACCTTTATTATTCTTGAACTGCATAATTTTTTTAATAGTGTTTAATTTTAAAGTGTATGTAATTCAGAATATATTAATAATTTGTTTTACATTCAGAGACCATACATAGGCTACTTGGGGTTTGTTCACAGTTGCCATGACAACGTATGAATTGTTATAAATCTGTTAGCTAACTTCCTCGTGATAGGCGGGTTTCCCAAATGCGTCTTTAAGTAAGTTATTTTGAGGAAGCTTTAGCCAACTTGAGTTTCCATAGGCAAGACGCGGACCCTATGGGTTTGGCCCGCAGGCATTAATTTAATTTAATTTTAATTTTTCACGAGTCTGCCGTAGGCGTCCTGGTGTGGCAAAGACGTACTCAGTCGACGTAGAGAATAAATCCTCTTCTAGATGACACAAGCGAGGAAAATTTAGTAGAGTACTACTGCGTTGCGTATGTGTGGCGCTAGTCTGTAATTTTCTGCTCACTAGGCACGTGGTCCTTAAATGGAAGTCTGCGAGAAGACGGGTCAAGCATCCTAGAGGATGCTAGCTGCTTCAGCGAGTTAAAGATTTTACTAATCATCAATAATTAAAAAAAAATACAAACAAGTCATTATAATTTTTCCGAGAGCACAGGCAAAAATTATTTTAATAATTTCTGGACTCTTCCACGACAGAGCATGGCTGAGGATACCAAAAATATTTGGATGGTTCAGTGTTGGCCTTTTGTGAAAAGATAAAAATATTTTCAAAATTATTTAGCCAACAACTTTGCCTTTTTAGTGTTTTGCATACTCAACACACTCGGGTTTCCGCTCTGGATGCTGCTATAATGATACGCTTCTTTGTGTATACTACGTCTTGTATATTAATGCCTGAACAGATGTGACAAATAACTAGATGCATTAAATTACATGAACTAAAATTGATTATTTTATATGTAATTTCTGTATAAACTTTAAGGGACATTCCCGTGGTATAGCCAAAATACATTTTCTCTTCTGGTCTTCAACGTTCGGGAATTCAAAACCAGCTTTTGTGGGCCGTTCTTGTAATTAATTATGTAGCGTGGAACACAACATTTATTATTCATTTCAATATTTAAATGTCTGTTACTTTTAAATTTTATCTACTAAACCTTTTGTGTCTATACGAACTACCACGTGAACAAATTCATTTGTGGCTGTTGGTTTATCATGCGTGACGTCACGTGCTCGGAAATGGAGAGCTCAAGTGCCTTCTAACTAGTCAATGTCGATCCAGTCGCCCTTTATTGTCAAAGAAGCTAGAACGCTAGTCGCAACAACACATTTGGGTGTACAGCAGCGGTAAGAGTTCCTCCAACATAAAACAAATTTAAGTTGTGATAAAAACAAAAGTTGGTAAGAATTATTTATCAACTAATGGGCACCGAGAGAGTTTTGAAAGGAATGTCTTATTTGTTCAGTTATACAAACAAACATTTACGGCAATAATTATTATTTATAATAACGATTCCGAACATACACTAACACAAGAAAATATATGCAAATTTCCATAGACCTTTTGAGTTAGTAGGTTTGTTTTCTGTTTATTTAAGGTATGCGGTTTAAAATGCATAATTCATGTGTAATTTTAATATGATTTACGCATTTTATACCAAATATTAAATATTATAACATAATTTATTTATATCATACAGTTTCCTCATGTGAAAAAGCGTTTGGCTAAAAATTCTTAATATGCGAAATTCTTCAATCATGACTAACTAAATAAACATCATAGGAAATATTTGCCTACGTTATAAACCAGGATGTCCACTTAACTATTTCACCTCCGAAAGCATCCTAACCGATATTATCGTACAATATATGATACATAAATATAATATTACATCGCAGGGGATGTCATATGATATAGAAAATCGTTTATGTCCGAACGTAATATTCATGATATGAATTACGATTCATTATAACAAATCGGAAAATCAGCTTTTTCAATAGAAGGATCTGGTATTCCTGGAAACAACTGTCTAACATATTTCAACTTAGAGAAAGTGCACGTAATAGGAACTGACGCACTTCTCCCTGAGCTTTACAACGTCTGCACATACGAGTATTTACCTTTACAGCTTTATGTGCTGTACTGTAAACATTATAGGTGAGCGAATCGCTTGCAAAACTGTTGAGGGAACGGACAATGTGTTTCTGGATGTTGAATAAGGTAGGTTAAATTGCATTGGTGTAGTTGCCATGGAGTAGTGTAGGTACCTGATAAAACATGCAAACATTCTCCGTTATCCATAGGCACGTACGAGGGGTTTCACATGTGAAGAGATGGTAGAGATGATTTTGATTTATGGATTATGTCAAAATGCTACAGCATCAAGATAGCTTTATGACGGATGCTTTACTTCTCGACATCATCTATCCAGTTCATCCTTTTCTAATCTTGTCGTAATATTTTCGAGACAAGCAACCATTTTCCACGGCAGCGGATTGGAAGCAAGAGCGTCAGAAAGGAAGCAGCAGTAGTTGCATAACTTGTAGCTATTGCAGTAAATCTCCACGCCAGTTCTGTTCGAAATGGAACGACAGATTGGAATTAGAGAACAAGTGTGCAGTGCATTCTGCACAGCCATCAACAACACCTTTACCATTTGTCATTGTATCAAGAGCTACGCGGCAATGACTTTCAACAACGAATGTAATATTGCCAGTGGGTCCTACAACAAGGTCAAGAGTTTATGGAGAGGGTACTGTTCACAGATGAAGAAAGGTTTACAAAACATGGAAACGTCAATATACACAACATGCATAGCTGACCACCGGAGAACCCGCACTGTCTTCGTCAGGTAGAACATCACCGCCAGTGGAGTATCAATGTATGGTGTGGTATTATCGGACAGCAAATCATTTCATTGAATGGCCACTGAATGGGAGAAAGTGAAAGCGTTTCCCGGCACTTATATTGCCTGTAAGTTCCTAATATGTCGCTCTGGGTACGCGTCAAGTGATGTGGTATCAGCACGATGGGTGTCCTGCTCGTAATGCCTTTATTGCAAGACATGAACTACGATGTCTATTTATAAATAGATGGGTGGGTAGAGTAGTCCTTTTCAGCTGTATGAAGCGAGCTCGCCAGATCTAACGTGGTTACTTTATTTTCTCTGGTTACATATCAAAGGTGTAGTGTACCAGCAGGTTCCAACTACATCGGAATACATGAAATACCGTATCGTATCTGCATGTGCTTCCATAACTACAGACTCACTGGCAGACGTATGTCGGTCGGTGATGACACGAGCAGCAGAGGGTTTCAATATTAATGCTCATCATTTTGATTATATGCATGTAAGCAAGCACAGATAGAAACTTGACTACACACTTGCATTAATTTTGTTTTGCCAGAAGATACACTTTATATTTAATTTGTAATTCATGTGTACAGTGGAGACGTGATACTCCACACTAACAGGATTTTCGTTGTTACTAGCAGAATTATGTTTATTGGTTTAAGCTACAGTATTTCAATGTAATCTACACGACTTGCAAAACTTTTCCATGAATAAAAGATTACTCTTTTTTCATGTGTACAAAGGATGTGCACATTCTAAACTTGCGTATTGCGTTAATTACACACGTATATCTAAATATATATACGTTATATGACGTCTACTTTGATTTACTACAAAATGTATGTGTCATAATGTATTTAATAATATCGGTTACGACTTTATATAACGTGAAATATGAAATGGAACACTCTTAATATATATATATACACATACACAAATATGCATATATAAACTTTATCTCTTCCCAATTGCATAGATATAATTGAAAAATAAAACTATTTTACTAAGTTTAATTTTCTTAAAACATTATCACAAAAAGGGTATTCAACAAAGGCACAGTACTACACAAGTGTACGATTCAATCACACAAGTGTGTGGTAATTCCATCTTTACACTAGGGCCATACTTATAGCCTGGCGCTAGCATTGGATTTCAGCAGTCCATTTCGTACACTTGTGCGATCTTTAAATACAGGGACTTGTAAAATTTAATTCTCGAAACATTATCAGAGCTAAGAGGATAATGAAAAATACATCACCATGTTTAAGGGGTTCTCGCCCAATGGGGCTCTGGAGTCAACTGTGACTTTCAGAGAATGATATATTAGGTACTCAGAGTATCCATGCAAAATTAGGTTCAGATCCGCAAGAAATGTACAGAATTGAAATACACGACCCCGTTTTAGAGGATTTTGGATTTCGGGCCCAACGGGTGCTCAAGCCTATTTCGGACTACCCAATATTTTAAGTGGGTTTCCTACTGAAGGATATCTCTGCCAAATTTGTAGCTAATTCTTGAAACTTTTTAGAAATGACATATGTGGCAACATATTACGTGTTTGGTGCCCAATGGAATGCTGGATCTCATTTTGGCCTTCGCTCTAGTATGTGTTGTGTATTAAAGGTTATCCCTGAAAAATTATTTTAAGATCCGATCAACTTTGTATGAATATTGACAGAAGATACACACATACATACATGCATTTAAATAAACTTATGTACATACATTTATTTCACTATAGCATATATATGGTATTGAGCGAAATAGGACTATAATTAACTGACATCTGTTTTGATACAGGTTTTCGATTAGTTTACTTAGGATAGATTGGTGGCGATTTTGTTTATGCGTGCCACGACGTCAGTTATGAACTTGTTGTGAAAAACATTTCAGTCCTTAAAATAACTGCAGCATTGCTGTATTATAATACCGTGGCTTTATGTTGCGAATATCAATCATTATTACCGCCAAGTGGGAGTTTGGTTACGTAAGTGTTTTACATCGCAAAGGGCGTGTCATATACAGTCTGCTTTTGTAGGAGATTTACTATAACTGGAAGGAAAATGACGTAGATATATATGTATTACTTGAAGCTTGAAGTAATAATAAATCATATAATTTACACATGCAAAAGGGAAAAAAAACTGCCTTAACATATTAAAATAGCGGAAATTATTAGAGATGAAAAAATTCCCAAAATATGTCAAGCTCATTAAGATCTGAAAATTTAATTGTAAACAACATCGCTGGTCAAAAAATGAATATGAGTTGTATCACTAACACCACATATATATCTCTTACCTCAAAAATGGGATAAAATGACAATACGTATCATAAAATACCATATCCATATCTACAAAAACGTCTTCTCTTTATAACGCTCTTTTAAAAATAATTTACAAGAAAACCGTACATACGATTAAGGAAGGTTTGCTCAAACATTTGGAGGTACGATGACGTGTTTTGTGAGCATGTTTGAACAGCCAACGAAAATGCATTCGAAAGAAACAATATGCACGTGCGTTATGATAAACCAAAAACTGGTGGCTAGAAATACGTAGTTGGTATTCTTTCTTAAACTGTACTCTACCACAGTTAATGTAAACAAATACGCGTCTGCATAGCAAACGATCACCATTTTGATGTATGATGATTTCAAGTGCTACGGGGGGATTACCTACACGATTGTCACCAAATAAGTGACTTCACTAGAAGAAATTGAGGACACAGCATTTCCGCCATGATTTACTGGCTCTTACCAGGAGGAATTTATGTTCTGCCGCACAACTGAGACTGTACAGAAGGGAAGAAGCATGCAGCTAGTTTAAGATGATGTCCTTACCTTATGGGAGGAAAAACCATCTACCATAGTACGCGCTATAGATTATGAAGTGTCTTCGTCACACATTAACGAGCAGTTACTACACCTCATATCCCAGTAGAAAGGTCCAGTCAGTTGACACTCCTTAGTTTACACAGAATGTTATACTGTACCTTGTATTTTCAGCAAAGAGACCGTGATCCGCAGTTTTACAAGGCCGTACTTTTTACGGGAGTAACGCGTTTCTCTCACGGCCCTGTTTACAAAAGCATTACCAGCTATGTGCTGCCTGACAAACACGCACGCTACGATCATTACCTCACACCAAAGATTAATAGATCATATGTTTGCTGTCAGTGTTAATGATTGTTCCTAGAACCATATTTCTCACCAACACGACTTTATAGTTATGTATACCAGTGGTTCTTGAAACGGACATTGTCAGTGATGTTGAAAGCTGAAACACTTATGGTACGTGGCCACACGTTTCTTCAGCATGATGGGGCACCACACCATATTGTTCGTGGTGTGCACCACTACGCCGATCAACACTTTCCAGGAAGGTGGATAGGGAAAGGAAGTCCTTTCATCTGAACCGCTAGCTCACCTGGTCCAACACCACTTTACTACTTCTTGTGGAGCCACAAGCAGAGTGTAGTTTACGAGACTCCAGGTAACACGGCAGATAACCCCGGAGCAAGGATAGAAGCTGCCTACGGTACGGTCCTTACCAATACCTCCTTTTCCGACACAGTCTGGCCAGCTGTGTAACGGCGTTGCAATTCATGCATCAATGTACGAGAGTGTCATTTCATGTACCCGTTGAAACTGTTTTTGTAAATATTATAAATAAAGCAAAGGAATAAACTCTAATAAACAAATCCGAAGTAACCTACAACCAATAAAAGACACCCAGGCATATATGACACTCATTGCCGACATACAATATTCTCGACGGCATCCTTTAAATTTGGAGACTATTATATTGGAAACGGTTCTGTTAAAAATTTCAAAACAAGGAAATTTCGTTATAGATTTTATTTGTACATACTGACAATTTAGTGCACATTCAGTTCTACAATATTGTGTGCGATCTGTGAATAGATACCTCAAGTATGTTATGTAAATGACAATTACATTTGCATTGTTTTATGAACTTTCTTTGTCGGTAAAACTGAGAAATTTATTTTCTTTTATGTAAAATATTTTCGATACTTTTCGATATACTTCTGTTAATTACCTCTGTTAGAGTGAATATAAAAGCCTTAAATATCACTATATGCTATTGACATAACTTTTACAATGGAGCACACTCCCAATAGAGGTACTTAAAAATGTACAGTGTATCTACATAGCATGAAGTGGATTTGTCAATTGGATCGTCCTCAACATTTCTGGAACTGGAGCCGTAACATAACTCACAGCTGGTGACCTTAAAAGCCTTCAGTAAGAGTACTTGGTTGCAAAATGTTTTTCCGTTAATATGTTTTAAACTGTACAAAATACATAACACATTTATGGTGTTATTATGTTTGTTGTTTTGTTATCAGCCATTTTGATGTTCTGCATTTTTAATCCAGTTTGCACACATTTAGCCATATACTTGCTGGAATGGACGTAGTACATGTTTGCGAAGCTATATTCCGGTCATATTTCCTAAACCCTAATAAAAATGGCAAAATATGCCTAGGATGTTTACGTCCACCTGTTTGTTGCCAATTATTTTGCTCTGTTATATTGTTTGCCAGAAGTCATCGTTTCCGCAATATGGAGCAAAAAAGAGTGTTGTGTTTGGGGGTCGATATGTGGCCGGAGGATAAAGTAGCTATACTTAAAATAAATAAATCATGAGAAGCGAAAGTAATTTTATTCTGTCCATATTCGGAAACATAACATTGTATTTAATGCATCAATGTCATTTCCTAAAGCATAAAAACATATATTTAATGTACACGTGTAATAAACGAGATATTTAAATTAACGGCATTCCCTGGTACCACAGAGAAATACACTGCAGATATACACAGTAAAGCTGTTGTAATCAGATGGCTTAAATTCGTGTGTACCAAGCATGCATCTCGAAATATAACCTAATAATAATTTGAGTAATTGGTGTGCCTAATTAACCTTCAGAGTGATAATCAGAAGGAATTATGTAATCAAAATCAATTGAAGGGAAATAGGTATATTGAAAAACATGGTATTAACACTGAATTTATTTTGAAAAAATCGCAATACGAACATTTCGACTTATCTCTTACTGTTTGACAAAATTATAGCCAGAAAATGTTTCTAAAAAATGCCTTGTAATTCCAGCTATCTTAACTCTTAAATTGATAAATGTAACGATACCCGCTTAATGGAAAGCAATCATACCTATATAGAGAATAGGTGATCGCAACAAAAATGTTATAATATATTCCAAACAAAGTCTCTTACAATGGGGCCCAAAGAAGTTGTTACTAGACAGCGATACTTATAGAATTATGAGAGGATTTTACACATTTCCAAACTATAAATGCATTCCGCAGAACACCGTTGTAAGAAAACGTAAGTAATATTTACTTTTGCTTTATCATATTTATTGTAGATTCTTATCGTTAAGACTAATTTACGCAGTACTCTCATTCATTAATTTTTTTTTTAATATTGGCAATCTCAGGTTTCGTTATTATACTGTTATGTGTGATACCGTACATTCTACGATAAAAGTTAACTCTAAAATGGTACACCAGATGGATATCCGAGATATCTGGTTCGTTTTCGGATACGTAATATTTCTTGAATCTTTTTTTAATGTTATTTATTTAGTGAAATTTAAGGCAAAACTCATGTTCCACTCACGGAATCGTAAGCACGTATTTACCGTACTGCATGACTACTGGTGCACCGAGGCGCCCAGTTAAACAACGGAGTGGCTCATTTGAAAATACACGAAATATTTTCGTTTAGAAAATGTACATTTGTGATGAATCAGGTTGAACAATAGTCACAACATTTCGTGAAATAAGTTATCTGCTTTTGAAATTATGTCCCTTGTAATAAAATGTATACTTTTGTGATAAAATTAGCGTCGGTTCTGGGATTATAACAAATTAGTTATCATCATGAAAATTTGTTGAAATAAAGTTTACTTTGATGTAGGGGAACATTGATTTTATTAATTTACTGCAATATTTTTCCAATCTTGAATGAAATAGTTGCCAAAAAATGAGGTTGGCTGCGAATGAAAATGACAGAATTAACTTCAATCATAAAGGTATCAACTGAAATAATTAAAAAATGTAATGGAATGTAGTGTATAGATTTGGACATATTTTGACTTCGATGTTATGAATCCAATGAGGTCGAAGGGAGATGAGTAAGGAACAGAGGCGTAATGCAAGAGCAGGTGAAACTGCAGGTAATAGAGAAAATCCGCCTAGCAGCGGCATCGTCCTGCACGATTCTCACGTGCAAATATCCGGGACCGACCCCACTGAGAATCTAACTACTTTCACTTTGGTGGGATGCGAGTAGTCTGACCACTTGACAACCGCGTCCACTTGAAAAGAGAGAATGGAATATCTATCGCTAAATTTAAAGTAAAGATAGTCAATTGTTTCAGTCCCTGTGCCATAAAAAAATGTGCACATTTATACCATTGCCAGCTGTAAGTATTGATTTTCCCCCTTGGTAGCATTTAAAAAGTGTATTATATGTTTAGAGTCTTTGAAACATGATTACTATGAAAAACAAGAAAATAATTATCTTTTATTGTATAGTCGTTAGTACAATAATACAATGAAAGCTCAGGAATTCTCCTATAATATAAACGCACCTACAAATGGCGTATGCAAGTTCAGGCTTTCCTACTCCGAACTCTTTACAGTATAATTCAAAATTATCGTAAGGAAGAAAGGTGGTCATATGTTCACACAAATAACACCATATATGAGAGTAGGGAATACTAAATTATTTTCATTTACATCAATGGCAATGTTCTTAATTTTCCCAGGAAAGAGACAGATGGGTGTGAAATTTCCGAACTTTGAATTGTAAAGACGCTTCATGTTTCTTTTCTTTGCAACTTGATATGTGGTCTTATTTCCATATATTGTATAGGTTGCAATTCTTCATTTCTACATAGGAAGTTATAATTTATTTTAGTGTAAATAAATATCATTTACAAGTTCTACCTTTCGTCAAAGTATTGGGGGGAAGGAAAATCATCGTACAGGTATCACTTACTTCATTAAGTTAATAGTCCAAATTCAAATAAAAAAATGAGCATGTAAGATTAACACAAAATTATATATGTTTCATGCGGATTCCTCCAATGAGGCGTGGTATGTATAATTGCAGACAAAAACAAAATAACAGAAAAATTTAATGACACGCTTATTTACCTGAACACAGTTCCTCTCACTCAGTGAGTATTCTTTACACTATAGCATTGTTACTAATGTGATTTGCAGTTATATAATTTCTGAATTGGAATTCTCCACAAAAGCAAATTTTCCATTGGATATCTGCATTAATGTTTAAACTTTATGTACATATCGTGCAGCTCATCCTCAGCCGTGAACCGAGTCCCACAGACGTCGGCACGAATCTTTCCTCCTCACCGCGAATCTCTCATATGCCACCGAAAGCCCGTGCTGTCAGGAGACCAGGAAACGCAGTTCCCACAACTAGTTATGTAGGTGTGTAAATCTAGTACAAGACCGACAGACTTGTGTCAAATTATTGAGCCGGCGGCGGGCTGCTCTCTTAATGTTTTAGCTGTGCTACGGGCTCGTATTTATATCTGTTAACCGCTGTTGCTATCTTAGTAAAGGTACGTGTAGGTGATGTCGCCGCTTCCCTCTCTAGATCGCCACGCCCATTATATACCCGACTTGCAACCCCTCCCACGTACCCCGCGTATAGAGTCGCTGGCCAGACCTTCAAAACAATAGGAAACACAATACCTTATCAACAGCTAATCACAAGCTTTGCTCAATTACATAATTGTTCTCCAATAACGATACGACGTTTCTAATGCGCGCAGGCCAAACGTCTTGCAAGCTACGGTACGCAACCAGCCATACTTGTTTGTGTTGGAGGTGGAGAACGACAGGCGTCTAGCGTCTTGCAAGGTTGAACTCTGCGTGGAGCAGGCATGTTAGTTGGCTGGAAAACACGACAAGTACCAAAATAAACCCTAAAGATTAAAAAATAATAAAACGTTCACACATATAACGAAGCTCCTTCCGTCACACTTAATGAAAGTTTAAACAATGGTAAAAGTTTGGAAGATTATTTTGATGGTCTTGTACACTATTTAACTATTTAACTTGTAACTATTTGCATTGACGAGATCGGGAAATATATTTACTGCGAATGTCAAGGGAGGGCACTGAGTGAACAGTGAAATAAAGTGATATTTAGAGTGTTTCATATTAAACGACTTTCAATAGGTTCAATTCTATGGTTTTATAATGGGCCTCAGTCTTGAACGCCGTCCGAAAATATATCTATATTGAATCGGCCAGTTAAGTTTGACTTAAGTCTATGTACATGTGAAGTAATAAGCGAATGTTGAAGACGTGTCTTAAATATAAAATTCTAAAAATGCTGAAAATATTAGAAAATAAGTACGTTCAGTTAAACCTGAACTGTTTTTATGTATGGATATGACCAAAAGTAACGTGCAACCATATTTTTCACTCACAACATTTCCTGTGAGAATGTGTATAAGAAAATTCAAAAATAATCCAACGGTATTCAAGTATATATTATAATGATTAACGAAAATTATTCCATCCATTTGAATAGAGCATGATTTTAGAGTGGCAAAAATCTGGCATAATGTCACAGATTTTTCTCAGCATTTAAACGTGATCGGCCCTTTTTTAGCAATTATTTTGTAAAGTGATAACATAATCGAACCACTGGTTTATACTTTACACTGAAATAGAGAATAAACAAACTTATTGAGACAGCTGAAAGATGAACTGTATTCTACGAACTATTCTTAGCACATACATGTCAAAAAATGCAAGTCACAGTCCATATAAATTTCCAAACATGTGCAATGATAGTACTTTACTTCTGAATTTGACTTCCATTTATTTATCGCTGCTAAATAGATACTGATCACACGCACCAATGCCCGATGTCAAGCATTTAGAGAGATGCAAACAACGCTCAAATCGGAGCACAGTGAGAGACCATATGTATTGTTGAATAATGGTACATGATTGGGCAGCTGGATGAATGGGTGTGCACCTGAACCTGGCGTGTGCTCGGTGAACTGTATTTACCCGGATTGCTGTGTGAACAGTGATATTTGATGCCAGTAGTTTAATAGTTTGAGACTGTTTCTCTCTGATACTGATCGGGCCGGCAGATAATATCAACGGACTGGTTGACTCGTATGCACAAACATTTTTGGACAACATAGCTGAAACTGTGTCAGCTCGATAATTCATCTGTCAATAAATCGAGATTATAAACAATTTGTTAGGCCTTCTATTTTATTTTACCGTATTATTTTCTGCCATCTAAAGTTATTTATGTTAAGTACATCATTTTTAGTATATACAAATATTTTGCGAATACAACATATATTCTTAGGCCTCATTAAAATTTCTTAGCAACTATTTTTTAATTAAAATCAGTGTGAGAAATTCATTTTATAACTGGGAGTGTAACTGGGGATGACACACGTATTTTGTTTGTACGCTTTATAAAAATAAGCGTAATGGTCATTGCGTGTATCTTGAAGAGGATTTCCTAGGTCTTGTGAATATATTGGTTTCTGTTTCCCTAACTAGACTATTATTTATTTTGAGGAGACTGAGAGGAACTTGGTTCAACCACAAGTTTCATTTATGCCACGGGGTATTCTCTCGGCGGTTTGAAAAGTATCACATTTTCTGGTGAATACTGAAGATTTATGGTGCAATGAAAGTAAAATTCTTGAAAATAAATATATACAAAGTTTTGTACAAATTCATTATTCATTGCCAGATAAGTGGTAATTGGAGAATGTCCATCACATTGCTAAATTTATATCTTCCAAACCACTGGCACAAGATTTCAAAAAGATCAATTGTTTGTTACCTAAGTATTTCAGTAATAAATTGTAAACATCTTTCATAAAAAAAACATAAACAAAACACTGCAGGGTAGCAGTATGTACAATATGTAAAATTATAAGGTTTAAAAAATTCGTAAATATTTCATTTGCATAAAGAACGGCGGAATAATGAGAGAATGTGTCTATACGCGGCAATACATAACTGAAAATGTAGTTAATGGCCAAACCAGAACAATTAATCTCGTAGGACCATATTGCATAATAAAATTAACTTACCAACTAAAAATACAAAATCTTGATTATATTTTTATGTGCCCGTCGTTTCAAACTGCTTCTTAAATGTTTTGTGCTTCATGCATTAAAGGCCCCACTGCATTTCCATATAAACATAAAAAGGAAATTGATATTACATTTTAAACCTATACAAAGATGTAAGCTAATATTTATGCATTCACATTGTGTGTTCATGCATTATTTACTAACCACACATTGTACCGAATATATCTTATTTACATTCACGCACGTAAAATATTTTTAGCATTGTACAGTATAATATATCGGATTTCATGTTTGGGCACCAAGAAAGATATACTTTTTTTGTTTTACCTTCAACATTTATATTTTTCTCGTGTTTTAAAACCCGATTATAGAAAATGGACACTGAAAAAAATTACTAGGTGAAATCTTTAGAATAATTCCAATTCCAGAACAACAGGATCTGTCCAACAAAGTCACAGAAAAATTTATACAAAATGTTTGATATAGAACAGTAATATTATCTACGGAATTATTTATTTATTACCATGCACGTATTTATTGACTTTATATTGAATTTGTGCCTGTTATTTATCTCTAATTAAAAAAGAATATACCTGAATTATAAATTTTGCATTTTCACAAAAGGAGGTAATATCTATTTTAAATGTAACTTATTATTTTCCCTTACACTCCTCATAGTAAAAATAATGATATAATAAAATTATTTTGTAAGCATGACCACTCAAGACCTCGTTGTTAAGAGCGGCCCAAAACCTCTCTCACTTTTTCTCTCTCTCACTGTCTCTCTCTCTCTCTCTCTGTCTATGTCTCTCTCTCTCTCTCTCTGTCTATGTCTCTCTCTCTCTCGCACACACACACACTTTCCCTCTCACCCTCTCTCTACTTATATCTGCCTGTCTTTATAAGTATGGCAATACATAAGCACAGTGTGTTCAATGAAACACAAAAAATAATTTGAATTTTATTAGGTAATCTTAACTTATCACACTAAACATCTTGAAAAATAAAGAATGAGTTTCCGTATAACACAAACAGTATAAAATACGTGCAAAATAAGTTTTATAAAAAAATTAACCAGCGAGTAGTCTTTTGCAATGTGTCAATTGTTTTCCGATATTTAGGCATCAGAAATCTTAAATACGATCCAAAATTATAACCGTGATATGAGTATATCCTCCGACTATTATCAATTTTTTAAATTAACATTTGAATTTGAATACAAACTAAAATATTTTAATTCATCTCAGACGTTATTAGTTCCTTTCAAAAATTTTAAAATTGCCTCTAATCTAGACATTTATAACTTTATCCTGTAAGCAAAAATAATTTACAACTCATGGGTTATTAGTGTACCTAAATTTGAATAGCTCAGATTTATGACGTTTCTAAATTTTTATTAGCATTGCTTAGCTCATTTTTGAAACTGTCTGGTAGGTTTTCACAGTCATTGTACATACATATGAAGTCATTACAGAATCACATAAAACTCCACGTATTATGAAATAGAAAAAAACCTTTAATTTGATAATGAAATATTGTTTACTTTGAGCCACAAGCATTACTTTTCTCTGTGTATTAAATAGTTCTACTTGGAGTAAATAATGAAAATACCAATATAATTAGTAAAATGAAGGACAGAAATTTACATTATATGAAAAAGTGTTTAATATGTGAGTTATGATAATTACACGCACACAAAATTAACGAATCAGCCTGGCGCCTAACACGAAAACATTTAATAAACTTTTCGTGCAGAAAGAGAAATTTTCATTTCTTGTTTAAAATGTGAAAATAATTTTATTTATCTTGACATTAGTTAAAACATTTGTTTGCAGAATCTATTTTAAATGCTATATTTTTCAAAAATGAAACTTTATGGTGTTATTTAGTTACGCACCATACTATTTAGTATATTAGAGTGCCACAAACATAAAGTCACAGCTTACAATATCATTCAGGATACTCGCCGAAGAAAAGACTGCGCGATAGGAGAGCGGCTTGCCCATAGAGATGATAAAGGACGTGGTGAGTGAGCGAGAGTTGGTCCTTCAGCTCACGTGTTCGAGGCCTCGAATACAAGAAATATCTGGAGGAAGGCGGAACACCTAGGAAGGCTTTATTAACATTTATTGTTTATCTCGTTATTTGGAAGGGAAGCATTCTGACTGATTTTAGTTCTCAGGTTCTTGCACTGACAGCTAATACCCTAAATTTAGAGTCACGTATATTATGCAGTTCGTTTGTAGTAATATTTGTTGCAAGTAAAATTTCAATTAAGATAAATGTATACATTTATTATATATCTATGGGTTAACAGATATACGAAATATACTTAATAAAGTGACAAAACTCAGAATAATAAATTCATGTGTAAAAATATTTGCTTCATTTAGTAGAGCGATATTACACTTAAATATTATTTAAATAGCTTAGTAACGCTTCCTGATCACCTGCTTAATATAATTAATTAAAAATGAGAAAGCGCTATTTTAGTAACAACATCAACATTTTCTCGGATTGAGGATTATTATCATAGCAGAAAAAATCAAAATATGTATAAATATATATTCTGATGACCACTCTGATTTTTATAGTAAATAGGTATCGCAACCATCAACTATCGATCAAAATTCAGTCATGCAATCACATTATCAAACATAGTAATGCAATATATAATGTAGAACATGTAAGAATTAAAATTGTCAGATTGAATAATCTAAGCAATATGATGTATTCGATATCATGGCTTCCAGCATAAATGTAATGTTTTCTCTTTCCTTTGAGGTAACCGCTCCACGAGAATTCCAGAGCTTTTAACTAGCGCTTTACGCACAAGGAATGCTGCTTAAATGAGCATGGCCGGAATGAACGAGTGGGGGAAACGGGAGATCCCCGAGAAAACCCGCCGAACATAGAGGCATCATCCGGCACGATTCCGACCTGCGTAAATCCGGAGTGAGTTGGCCGGGGATCTAACCCGGCTCACCTTGGCGGGAGGCGAGCAGTCTAACCGCTCGGCCACCGTGACCTCAAAAAATAAACAGAAAAATATGATCGAATAAAATAAATGACGTTATCAATAATGTCAGGGGCGCTTAAGGATGTGACCACGTGGCCACAGGATGCCGGCCTCCGTAGTGTTGTTGATTACATACCGACTTACAGTGCGATGGGTTCCGGTTTCGAGTCCTGTGTAGGGCATGAGTGGTCATTTGTTTATATCTTTATGAGTAACACTTTCCCGGTAAATATCGAAGAACAATGTTGTATCATGTCGAATACATGTGTCCATAAATGTGGAATAATATAATACTATTAATACGTTGGCCAGACTCCGGATCTAAACATTTCAGACACGGTCATGAATGTTTTGATTACCTAACTTTTACTTTAGATTTCAAAGTTATCAATAGCCGCCTGGAAGAGATGAGATATTATAAAAACAAACTTTTTCTTACTTAGTTGGGAATAGCTATTACTATGTGATACTGGGGCGTAATTATTTATGTACTTTTATCACAGGCAAGAATATTTTACTGTGCGAGACATGCACCGAGTGTTTATATAGCTGCGCGTATTGGCTGAGTTGGCATAGGATTTTTAATTTCAAGTTTCTTTTTTGTGACATTTGTCTTTAATTATTGGAATTAAAAATATATTTAGGCTAAACTTCTTATAGTTCTATCTGGTACATTCTCAAAGGTTTTGAAAAAAAAAATCGTTTTATAAATAAAAAATGTTGATATTTTATTTGAAGTAAATTTAGTCTCGTATAATAAGCTGCTTTCTTACTGTTGTTGATTCCAACAAGCTTGAGTGAGTTTTCTGCTCAAATAACCTTATTTTCTTGTCAAATTACTACAAAATATAACTGGTATGTGCGTCGTAACTCAATGGTCTACTAACGACATATAAAACACAGCGTGGCATATGTTGTATTATATATATCTGAAGACTTGAGTGAGTGCTATTCAAATTAACTTTAATTACTTTCCACAATGTTGAATCCATGTCGTTCATTTTTGTATTTCTGGTGTCTACTGCCATGGCTCTACATACTGCTGAGTTTGCAATTGAATGCACTGTTTATTACCTACCTACATGCGTTATCTATTTTAATGTATATACATCTGCGGGAGTCCTAGACACGGTGCAGTTGACAGGCCGAGCTGAGAAAGACTTACTCTCTCACGTTCACGCAATTTTAAATCATACAGCACAAAATTACATTATAAATTATTATTCTGTTTTAAACATGTCATATGTACCGTAAATTACTTAATAGAGTAACTTGGGTAAGTTAGAAAAACAGGTCATTTTAACAAACATTCCTCACTGTCATAAGGACATTCACAGAAAAATATTAATTAATGTAGTATATCACAACTGGCTCATTATTAATTTGGCAATTTAAAAAAAAGTTTTGCTTTGACTTTATTTCATACCGCTTTGTATCAATTCTCCTAATGTGAAATTTATTTTGGACAACCGTCGATGTTTTTATTAAATTTAAGTGTAGGGATTTTAGGAATGCAATATTATGTTAAGTCAAAAATTCTCTAGCTGTGATTTATAAAAAAAAGTACATTATTACAGCAGCTCTTATTTTGAAGAGAATTGATTATCGATGTAATAATTTAGCTTCTTTATCTCGATGTGTTCTGTGTCTGAAATTGATCGCGGCCAGCCAGAAGAATAGAAGAGATAAGGGCAGAGCGGCTTTAAACGAAGGCAAGGGAGGAACTACGAGCACCCTGAAAGAACCTTCACAATAGACATCGCCTGCTACATATTTCACATCAGAGTCTCCGGCCGAAAATGTATCGCCTTCCTGTGCTTGGGATTGAACTAGAAGTGGAAGGATAGAGTTTAAAAACGGAGCCAAATACGGGTGTTTTAAGTGTCATCAAATAAAAATATAATTAGTTACTTTAAAAAATTGTAATATTTCTCTAATGGTCTTCATAAAAACTAAATGTATATATAATTATAAGGCATGTTTCATTTAACCTGAGGCTACGAAATAATGTAAAATAATGTTTCGACCGATAAAATTGTCCAAGTAAACATTCGTTTTTTAAGGGGGAAATTAAATTACGCAAGTATATTTTTTTTTAAATAATGTAAAAATCAATCGTGACTTTGGGAATATGCAATCACATATTTTAACTTCAAAGGTACTCTATGCCCCTAAGAGACAAAATCATCACCGATCCGTTGGCTTCTTGCATATGAACACTTTGTGAAATATAGATTTGATTTTGCGAGTTTCTCATCGCAGTAGTTGCACTGATTTTTAGAAGAAACCAAAGAACTACTCCCTGCAATCACAACGGAAGTTTTCTAATTCGTATATTCTCCCGAAAGCAAAGCATTAGAGATCGTCACAACACAACTCCGATAATGCAATGCTGGTATATAATGATCAGAAGGCAGTGAAAGGAGTCATTAACATACTTTTTGCAAATTACTTTTCAAGACGTCACATCGTCGACCAAACTTCGATTTATGCATGTCACATGCGAAAGTAGCTCGCTCGTTATTCTGGATTTAATGCACCTCATGTCATCGAGCGTATAAAAGTTAGAAACTTATTCTCGCTGTAACAGCACAGACGAAGTTCTGGAATATCTTCCACCTTCATTCGAGACGATGTTCGCTCTTCGCTGTCCGAACGACAACTGAGCCATACAGTTTCGATGTAGCTTTCCTACTTACTAACCAATGAAATGTTGCATTTCGTGTAGGTTATCTAAAGATTAGAGAACAAAAATTTTGTTGTATTTTCCAAAGTTGGAAAATCATTATATTGCTTTACGAACCTGCAGAGGCTATTAACATCATGGCAGGCAAGATTTCTAAAATAACAAATAAAATAAATATGCATCAACCCCAAGAATAAACATGTGCTAGAAATATTAAAATAACTGTTCTAAAAGACACGCAATTAAACAAAGAATGAAAATAGGGAACACATCGAAGTGCACACACAAAGAATATGAAGAAAACATCTAAACTTGCAATCCCCATAAATTGTATTATATCAGCATTTAAAATACACATAAGAAAGAAGCAATTTTCGTCACTGATGAAGCTCAATATGCTGACTTAGCCTCCACATTCCCTCTATGAGGTCTCATGATTTTTTGTGGTGAATTTCTCTGCCAATCGCCAAACCGTCCCTTGTCATATGTAAGGACGTATTATCTGGGGGCATTTTTCTCAAGAAAAGGCACTTGTATTATTAGGAAAATGAATCTATGTATTGCATTTATAAAATATAATAGTGTACTTTTCACCTCTTATTCATTTATTTTATAATATACGTTGAGTGTATTCTTTCTTCATGAAGTAAACAGTGTGAAATTTTGGCTGATTGCTGCATCTCATTCAGTGTAAGAGACATTCTGATATTGATCAACGCATCCGTAAATTCATGGATTCATCCGCCGGAAAACTTACGGATTTCTCTGTGTTTTGAATGACATGCACATGAGTCTTAGACTTTTATTTAACCCGTTTATTATATACCATATTTATGAGGCCAACATTTTTTAGCAGAGGATACGACTACTAAACTCGCTGTATTTTCTAAGATCCTAAGTGACTAGAGTGTATCGTGGATCCTTCAGGAAACAAACTTGCACTTCTCTGTAATGTATGTGCAATAATCGTGAACAGGAGAATATCTGAATCCTCGCCTTTGATTGAAGGAAAGGGAGAAACCGTTAATTGGGAGCGTTAGGTCTGATTCACTTCAGATTTTTTTGTATAAATATGTTTCGTGTTTCTCAGTATTCTCATTAGGAAGATAGTATTTTTAATCTCTTTTTATTTAGGGTTACCAAAATCATCTTATCTCTGGCTTGGGAATAATGTGTGGATTTTTTAGTATGCCTGCTGTGTGTGCAGTATGCATGGGTGAGTTTTCAACGGAGAGTTAATAGATCTTCGTTTGTTTATTTTTTGTTTAGCAGGGAAATTTGTTTTAAATTACATAATGTCATATAAACATAGTTACCTGATGATGGGAATTGCCTGGGCATAATCACTATGGAAATCCTTAAATTGACACCAATTCAGGTCAATTTTACCATTATGTATTTGGGGACATATTCAGCCAGTGCAGTGAATAATGTATGCATTTTATTTTTATTTCCATCGCAAATATTATAATCTTTATTATCATGAAGAGTATCAAAGAAATTAATATTTCTTATTTTATTTCCTTTTATTTTCCTCTTGGTTTTATAAGTCACTATGTCAAAGCTATTGCAATATTTCCTGTGGGGTCCTGCATTAAAGTGAGCAGTTATTGAATGCATTCCATTGCCCGCGATGTGTTGGAAATATAACGTAAAGAAACGTAATGTACTGACTCCTAATCTCAGTATTTTTCTTCTGTATTTCTTTCAATTATGCGAAGGCACGGTTAGGCACAGACAGTTGGTGGGACCTTCTCCAGCAACCAAAATATCAGAAATAACGCGTGTTTGGCAGACCACGGATAGTATGCAATTGCACGGAATTGCAACGAAAAGTGAGTGTGGGAGAAGAGAAAGTGCACAGGCTAAACTCGTCTACCAACGACCAACTCCTCCATGTTTATTGCGTATGGACATCTGGTGTTGCCCATCGGGAGTTGAACCACTTATATCGCAGTAGGAGGCGAGCGACCTGGTCACTGCACAAAAGCAAGGCTCTAGGTTTGGAGTGAACAATGTCTGAAACCGTGGCTCCGAGTGGTGTTAGAGAAGGGGACTGCTAGGCTCATATGTCAAGTAAAAGATAAATCGAGGCGGCTTTAATTTAATTTAAGGTCAATCTGTTTCGCCGGTTGTATTTCGTCGACTGTGAAACACATGTAGTCCCAGGCGAGGTGTGGTATGTGAACAAGAAGCGAGGACTAGATTATTTAGAGGTTAACTTGGAGTCTGCGTGTGTTGGAGTTCTTAGTGTGCCACAGTTAAAGTTCAGTATTCATCGCTCGTATGCAACAATATATCAAACTGTACTAGCAGCGTGGTGGTAATGATATAGTGTGGAGGTTAGAGAGGGTGGTGGTAGTGTTGAGTATTGATAAGGGGGGTGACAGTGCGTGCCAGTTTACGTTAGGAAATATCAGGTACAATTATTTATTTTTGAAACGGTTATCTTTTAAATTTATGCATTAAGATGGACATTCTTTAATATTGATTCTGTTTTATACTCATTGTAGGTAGAGCTCATAAGCGCACAGTCCACCAAGGTCAAAATTAGTTCAGTATAAAATTATGTAAATGGAAATTGTTTGTTAAATGAACCGCGTTGTAAACATATCTGTATACAATAATTAACCCATCCAACTTACAAAAAAAAAGTGATTAAAGCGAGCTTCTCCTCAGAACAGTTAAATGGAAATAATTTTAAATTAATTATTACGTCGCATTTTAGTGTATTTCCCTTTGAGAACTCTACAGCGAGACTTTTTTTTTCCAATATTTATCTATTTTAGAGGCGATTTATTTTCTGAATGGCGCGAAGAACAAACGCAATGTGGGTTATATATTTTTCTTAATTGTTATTAATTTTTAGACAACAACTGTATACCACGTAGTTAACCAGATTTTTTCACTTCGAAATGTTATGGAAACTAATGTTTCCATTATATTAAAAAATATTTACAGATAAATACAGTTTATATGTAACAGAGCATTGAATGTCAAACATTATCTTTATTTATATTGAATGTAAATGTTATTTTATTCACCAAATCTAAAATTAAATTAATAATAATTATATATGTATTCCTTCTTATATTCATATGCAAATAATCAATAAATGACATCAAATAATTCAGAATTTGATACAAAGTTTTTTCAATAGTAAAATTAAATTAACGACAGCAGTTGGATAATAATATAATGTAAACTTATGTCAGTTAAATAACATTCTCGGTTGTCCCGGTAGAAAATGTGAACCAGAAATAGCTATCACGGAATGTCACTCGCTTGAAACAAAACATCTGCTATTGACAGACTTCATTATGATTTTTCCTTCTAGCGCAGTGAAATGAGTGAAGTATAGTGTAAGTCTAAAAACGGCGTTCACTTTGACCAGACTGTTTCGCAGATAAACTCGGGATTTTGCGTATTGCGACTATATTTCCTAATATATTATTAATCCTATTTCATAGTAATTTATGAAATTCAGGACCAATTACATACCATAACAGCATTTAAAAAGGGCGTCACTTTATGAGATTGTGGCAACAAAATTTAATTTTAATAGTTACTCACAAGTTTTATGTACATTATTTACTTTGTTAATATTTCCCCTGTAATGAACGAAAACGAATTGGCTAAAGTTAATGTATTACACTTTTTAGATTGTTTAAAATACGATTTTTATAATTTACTCTAGACATACCACTGCTGTTATTTCACATTCAATATATTCTTTAGCAAATCGTCAATCAAATCTCTCCTCTCAAGATTACGTATATATATGAATGTTTTATGTGATGCCATAATTCGCCAAAGGTATTTTCCGTTAACTTCACTGCGTTAATTTCGATATAGCAAATAACTTCGTTGTTATTGATTTTCGAATGTTACCCTCATATGTTCAAATGAAGTATGGATAGTAAATTATTTCCAACATTTATGTCTAATGAATGTCGACTTTCCGTTTCCGAAAACCAAGAAAATTTTGCAAACTGTAATTTTTTTCGCATGTAGGATTATATTATGGTAAAATGTAGGCTGTTCCGTCTCTAGGCTAGGGTCGTATAAAAAAATAATTTCAGTAACATTTCCTTTAACATATTTTTAACCGCAATTAAAATTATTTGTATTCTACTATGCAGCACTAATATCTTCTCGTCTTTGCCTCAAATGTCCGCCCTCCGAAATATTTTAGCTACCGACGAGAACGCTTAATTACAGGATAGAGAATCGATGTTAGTATTGCGTTTATGACATAATAGTCGAGCATGAAACAAAGTGTTTGAATGTGTGTTATGTGAGAATTTTACCGAGTATTCAAAAAATCCAATCTCGAAATCAAATTTGTTAAAAAATTTAATGCATTGTATACCTTTATTAAGCAATCTGGGAAATGGCCCAAAAATGCCGCAATATCATATTAAGAAAACAAAGTTCAAACGTTTAATACAAATACGATAAAGAAATGAGTCTCACTGAATATTCAGTGAACTGCACAATATTTCGAAAAATAAAAACTCTCCGCTACAATCGGTTATTCTAGTACGTGTGCTAGTTGCTTCTAAACAAACTGCTTTAACGAGCTCACGACAGTTGTTACTAAGCTGCGACACTCGATTAATTTGACAAGCCAAGCGTTCTCTGCTGCAAAATTGAAATAACTACATTCAGCAGAAGTTCGTAAGAAATTAAGTAAGTAATATTTTACTTTATCATGTCAGAATTACTCGAGTTCATTTTCATTAAAAGCAATCTCACGACCTAACAAAATAGTTTTAAATGTTCAATCTTAGCTTTTGTTATAACAATGTGCTGCACAATCTCACGTTGGAATACTTAAACATCTTCTTACGAAATTCTCATATTTTATATTCTTGTAAATGAGTTTATCTTTGAAGTTTCAGGTTCATATTATGGACGAGCCTAATATAGAAGTTAGTTCAGTTGTAAGCCAATATCCCCTCGTGATTTCCTGCGGGCTTCAAATACTAACCACGGAATAACTTTCCTGCACAAAACGGGGTGCCAAGATCTCCGGTTAAACAAGAAAATAACTGTGTTCTGAAGACTGTTAAAATAGTACAATATCTAACCTGTGTGTAATTGCAAAGCAAGTGAACAACTAGCAACCAATATCAATTCGAATGATGCAGGGAGCAATTAACACCTATAGGCAAATACAAAGGTTTTTGTAATTTTTATCAACAACTTATTTGTATTGGTTACATGTTTTTTTATGTTTCTGATAAAATCAGTAATCATAGAGACATTTTGATTAAAGGCAAAGAAAAAACCAAAATATTTATAAATGATAGCATTACGCATTTGAAATGCCGTTATATGATTGCCTCTTTATGCTGCTTAGATTGTTTTTTTTTTTAGTTGATAGTCTATAAATTTAGAGGTGATGTAGAATATTATAAGTATTTACTTTTTATTAAACATCTCTAAGTTCAACAATGGAATGAAAAATAAAATTTTGTATTCCTACATTAAGTCATAAATTGAGAAAACTTCCTGCACATGCGTGTAGTAACCTGCTACCCCCACTAAGTACACTGAGACGGCGTGCACATTCTCTAATAGGCTGCTCGAGGCTCTCGAAATATTGGTCTGTCTGATTGGCTACTGAATACTGCGACGAGTTCCTATTGGTTGGCAGCTGACTGTGTTGCATGTTTACATGCGCTGATTGGCAAACTGCTTTCTAACATATTGCTGGTCAGTATGTAATTGAAATTCACGATACAAGAGGTTGTTTCTCCTCTGTACCCTTAAGTATTCTGTGCTACAGTTTATGAGATGAGCCACTGTATATTATTTGGGATTCCTGGTGCTTTCCATGCACGACCTTTCTAGCAAACGTCTGAAAAGAAAGGAATGCAGTAGCAGGAGGACATGTGATCTCACATGGCAAGAGACAGTGCCCGCTCTGTCAGTTTAGATACATGTCCTGTGCACGTGTTTCCTTATGGAGCGTTGTTCCCATCACTGTCGGAGGTAACTATGTGGCCATAGATATTAGTATATTTATCGTTACCAATCTACTAGTTAAGATAAATTCCCTATCTCTATGCCAATAAATCGTCATTTAGTAAGTAAGCAAGAGGAAAAATTGAAAGGAACACATAAATGTATTTTAAAAATTGAAACATGTCCTTTTCTCCATAGTAGCCAGTTTTGTAGGGAAATATTTATTTTTTAAATTTTTTTTACACCTTCTTAATAACGCTTCGATATTTGTAAGAACTATCTAATTGTGGCATCAACAATTCGTAAGATTTTCCCAAAGTTTTTTCATGAACAGTACTCAACATGTCAAGTTTTTTTTAATCTCGAACACATTCAAAAGCTTGGCAAAAGTTTTTACGTTTTCGTATAATCTTTGCATTCCCTCGTTGTTGGTATTGATACCTTCAGTTAAGATATGGCATTAATACACTATAGAACAAAATTAGGCCTCGTTATTGTTGTAAGGCAACATCACCATTTTTCCGTACTAATACGTTTTTTTAATTGAAGTTAGCCTTGCCTGTAATGTAATAGAATATTTTCAGTGCGAATATCAATGTGTGGGTATTGAGAGGAAAGTAAATTACATTCTATAAGCCGTTATCACTGTGGTTTAGAGCCGGGAGCGACGCTCCATAATGTGGGGAGTCTTTGGATTTTCGATTGAGTCACTCCTAATATTTGCATGTAGTAAACATGGCGGACGTTGCTTACAGTACAATATAAAACCAAACATAAACAGTTCACCCCATTATGTTTTATTAGTAGACTCAATGCTATGTTTATTTTTTTCGATTGAAAAGTAACAATTTTTATTAGTGTTTATTCTATCATTTTTGACGTAGGCGTAAAATTTTTCTTGAAAAAAACTAGCATAATAGATTTACACTATCACGGGAATGATACCGGTCATTTATACATTACGAGGATGTATTATAAAGAAACGATTACTGTTAAAGGTGTTCAGCAATATTTGTGTGTGGAACCATAGAAGTGCAAATCAAAGATCTAACGTTACGTATTGTGGAGCGTGTGATACTGCTTCTACAAAGTGCATCATACATTGAAACATATTGTACAGCTGTTCTAGACGTGGTTTTGTGTGTGCGTTTATAAAGATACATAAATTTAATAAATCCTTTATTTTGGCACATATTAAAATTTTATACTGCATACGCGCTACAGCTGGATAACAATGAGCAACATTTTATGTTACCGAAGCGACAAAAAATTTCAGAAAAAAAATATGTATCCTTTTTTTTGGGTTTCTCAAAGGAATGCACCGGTGTAAAATTCGTATTCCTTCGCAATTATTATACAAAATTCACATATTAAACCATTCACGTAGTTGAATACCTTGTAAACAATATTACTTGTCATTACACAGAATTTGTAAAGTTGCTCAATATATAAAGACATGCCTTGATATTCATTAGATTTGTTTACAGCGAATCATGTTAAATTTAAAATAAGCTGTATTTTTAATTTACCCTGTATTAATTTAACATACTATACACCTAATAATATCAAATTAATGGTGAAATGAGAAATAAATAAATTCTTAAGTATCTAGATACAATTTTACCTTTTTCTTTTAACAAACTGACATTAAAGTATTTTTTACATAAAAAATGTTTTGAAGAATATATGAAATTCAAGAAACTATTTAATATAGATATTGTTGGAATTTCCAAAAATTAAATGGTAGAGCTTTGCAAAACCAGCTAAATTTTAGATTATCACAATTATGTCCTTATAAATGTTGTAAGAACTTGACAGAAAATTGGCAAAAATTTACGTAATCGTTAGTATTCGACAAATTAGGCTGAAATTAATGGTAAAGCTATGGTGTTACGGTGTTACGGTTTGGATAGCGTCTGTGATTCTAGTTTTGAGGTCGTCAATGTTAGCCGGCAATGGTGGACGAAACACTTGATCCTTTATGTACCACTATGGAATAAAACTCGCACGGGGTAAGATCCGGGCTTCTTGGGGGCCAGTGATGAAGAGCCTGGTCACCAGCTGCTCCTCGACCAATCCAGCGTTACGGCAACGTCTCATTCAGGTATTCGCGAACAGGTAGGTGCCAATGGGGTGCTCCACCATCATGCTGGAAAATGAAGTCCCCCTCCACCTCTTCTAACTGAGGAAACAACCACTCTCTAAACATGTCCAAATAAGGGATTTCAGTAACAGTGGGCTCGTAAAAAAATAAATGGCCGAAAACAATGTCTTTGGATACAGCGCAAAACACGTTCACTTTGGGGGAAGCGCGCTCGTGTTCGGTGGTTTCTTGTGGAGGCTCCTGACCCCATATCAGCACGTTGTGCCGTTTCACCTTACCATTTGTATGGAACGTCGCTTCATCGCTAAAAACCAGCTTAGACATGAGGGTATCGTCTACCTCGTTCTGGGCACATAGAGGAAACATCAGACCGTCCCCTTCACATTGACGTGTCGAATGCGAGCTCGCTACCGCCTCACCACCTCAAACCGAGAGTAACGAACGCCATCCAAACCGTAAAACCGGACATGCTGACAAGAGTGTGGAACGAGTTTGATTATCGTGTAGATTTCGTTCGGGCAGCTCATGGTGTTCACATTGAACATTTATGAATATATGTTAAACAAACTTGACGGTTCCACGGTTAATTTTATTTGTCAATCAAGGTTGTAAGGTTGTTTGATTTTGATATTATATACCTTCATAGTTGGGGTATTCGTTTAAACTCAAACTGTATAAGTCATGCATGAAAGAGTTAAAACCTATTCAAACTCGCATATTTATACGCAGATTATACCAATCCAACAATAGGTACGTATTTATTACACAATTGTTTATATTGTTTGCTAATTTATCTCCTCTTGTGATTTTTTTTAATATTTCGAATTATTTTTATTTAATAACATTCCAAATACTATTATTGATATCCTACAATTTATAATACCAACCAAAGTTAGTATTTATGAACAACCGTCCTTGTTATTTCGTATTCCTCTAAAAACAATACAGAAAACATTTTTTTTAATTGAATCAAATCTAAGGATTGGGAATAATAAAAAAACATTTGAGATAAACTTATTCCCAACTACTCCATCCGTTATAACCATTGCAATAATATCATCAGCAGGATCAACATCGAGATTTCACAAAAATGATTCACCATTCTAAGGGACATATGTGAATCTGAATTAAATAATTTTTTTTTGTTATTTTCAAGAAATTTGATTACACCTGAATGCCCAATTGCGATATGTTTGCAAAATTAAAAAATTCACAATATTTTATTTATAACGCTAAACACTAAAAAATTAGAATGAATTATAGCAGACTGAAAAATAACACAATGACCAAAAAATCAACTTTTTTTAAAACAAAGCCGGACATCATCTCTTCATACAAAATGTAACATTCACACTGATTATACTGCCAGTGTATTTTAATCTGTTGTAAGAAATGCAAAAATGTCAGCGTCAATGATTTCAAATTCCTAGGGTATGTAGCCAACAACGCATTAATGCAATTAAATATTTTTAAAAAAATTGTTACTTTCCCCTGGTGACAAGCCCTTGTTTTAGAGAGGAATGGGATCTATCTTCAAGGTTGACGTGCACGAAGTATTTATAGATGAAATAAGTATCTACGATTAAACGTGTATATTTGTATTGTACCTACATACAATATATTCAGCTGTTTTCTTCCCAAAAGTAAAAGTAACATAACATTCCTGATACACACGTCGCGAAGGTGTTTACTCAGTAATGCACTCTCTTTTATAGTATGCTTTCCACAGCATTTAGAAATTTAGAATGTCAGATTTAGTCACTTATTTCACGAAAAAACTCTATGGTTTTGGAAAAACTCGCACAGTATTTTATGAAACTTTATAAAAACACAATTTCGTTCGTATAATTCCAAAGCTCTTCTGGTAGTACGGAAACATCGTCCGCATGCAAGGTTACGGTGTCAACGAATTGTAAAGAAAGTTTTTTTCTAAATCGGTTTTGTGTCAGTCGGGCAATGCAGAAGCGAACCACATCATGGTTTTCGTTTCGTAACCGTTATTTAAAAGTGTATAAATTAATGTTCGTCTAATCAGGGTGAGTATGCATATTATTACATATAAAAACCCACTAATTTCGGGACTTCAATAAATTATTATTACGATGTTCATAAATGAGTAACTAATGTGTTTTAACTGTTGTAAACAGCAAAATATTTTTTGTATACACAGCTTTAGCATGTATCAATATTTCTTTATTTGGGATGCCAGGTAATGAGATAATCTAATGAAACACATCAGAAATGGTAAGAATAAGTTTCTGGGGTTTGTGTATATCCGACCTGAGATAATTGGAATCTTATGCGTCCTTCGCTATTAATTGTGTAATTCTGCAGAGGCAGTACTTCTGTAGAGCCGCTGAAAAAAGAGTTTAGAATCTTGATTTTAGTTGCTCACATTCCCCTAAACATAAACCTTTTATCGGCCAAATGTAAATTTGTAGTTCCCATTATCATTTTTCCCATTTATCTTGTAAGTAAAATTAGCATTAGGGTTAAATTCTTGAAACATGTTCAACATAATTTTTTTGAAAATTATTTGTGCATAAAGGTGCCATGGCGTCAATACTTTCAATGTTCTTGAGAAGGCGAACTATATTGACTGATATAAATATAGTAGTTAGATAATGTATGTTTAAACACAGCGTCGTGACAGGGAGCCCGGGAGCCAGAAGCTTGGTAAGGAAATGACAAACCTCATGCGTTTGCATTCCGCTTCGGTGGCGGCCATCTTGGCAGCCAGTGCCAAAATTTGCAAAAATTTGCAAATTATTTTTTTACAAAAATAATTTTCAAAAGGTATTTTTTTTTCAAAATTAATGTTTTGAAAAGTTTAATTTAATATTTCAAAAGATTAATTTAATATTTCAAAAGATTGATTTAATATTTCAAAAGTGTGAATAAATATTTCAAAAGTTCCAAAAAAAATTATTTTTTCTAGCTCATTCCACGGAGGCCATGTTTGTTCATGGAGGCTCCCTAAGCCAACACCAAGGGGTCGGCCATGTTGGTTGTGGCTCCCGAAGACACCGCCCAATCGTTATGTCATGCTCTGGCATTCAAGGGGCCGCGGTGTCGCAATGGGTAGAGCGCAACTTCACGCTCTTGCATTCATGCACCAACAATAGTGGCTCCCAACAGAGACGCCAGCCAGGACATAGCTTCGGGGGCTATGGCACACCATGCTCTCACATTCAATAGCAAGGGTGCTGCGGNCCCAACAGAGACGCCAGCCACGACATAGCTTCGGAGGGCTACGAGACTTCACGCTCTCGCATTCCATAGCAAGGGTGCCACGGTGATGTAATAGGTAGAGCACAACTACACGGTCTTGTATTCACGCACCGACGGAGGCTCCCAACAGAGACGCCAGCCAGGACATAGCTTAGGGAGCTATGGCACACCATGCTCTCACATTCAATAGCAAGGGTGCTGCGGTGATGTAATGGGTAGAGTGCAACTCCTTGCTCTTGCATTCACAGAGATTCCTGCCAGGACATAGCTTCGGGGGGCTACAAGACTGCACGCTCTCACATTCCATAGCAAGGGTGCCACAGTGATGCAATGGGTAGAGCGCAACTTCACGCTCTTGCATTCACACACAGACGACGGCTTCCAACAGAGACTTCAGCCAGGACATATCTTCGGGAGCTATGGGACACCATGCTCTCGCAATCCGTAGCAAGGGTTCCGCGGTGATGTAATGAGTAGAGCACAACTCCATGCTCTTGCATTCACACACCGACGACGGCTCCCAACAGAGATGCCAGGGCATAATTTCGGGAGCTACAACCCATCACACTCTCGCATTCCATAGCAAGGGTGCCGTGGTGATGTAATGGGTAGAGCGCAACTTCACTCTCTTGCATTCACACACCGATGACGGCTCCCAACAGAGACGCCAGCCAGGACATAGCTTCGGGAGCTATGGTACAGCACACTCTCGCATTCCATAGCAAGGGTGCCACGGTGATGTAACAGGTAGAGTGCAACTCCATGCTCTTGCATTCACAGAGACGCCTGCCAGGACATAGCTTCGGGGGCTACGAGACCACATGCTCTCGCATTCCATAGCAAGGTGCTGCAGTGATGCAATGGGTAGAGCGTAACTCCATGCTCTAGCATTCACACACAGATGGCGGCTCCCAACAGACGCCAGGCATGCCATTGGGACTTCACGCTCTAGAATTTCATGTCAATGGGGGGCCGCAGTAGCATAGTGGATAGAGTGCATGTTAAAACATCGCGCTCTCGCATTCCCGAGGGAGGGCAGACGAGTCCCGATAGAGACGCCTGCCTTGGGCTATGGGACTTCACGCTCTTGCCTTCCATAGCAATGGGGGTAGTGCCGCGGTGATGCAATGGGTAGAGCGCAACTTCATGCACTCGAATTCACATGGGAGGGGGCAGGCATGTCCCAAGAGATACACCTTAGATGACAAGTTAAATGTCACGCTCTAGCATTCCATTTCAATGGGTGCTGTGGTGACACAATAGGTAGAGCACCTGTTAAAACTTAATGCTCATGTTAGGCGGTGCATTTGCAGCTATGGAGAAGAAAAATTAACGATGTAGGCGATCAAGTTAGCAGTCTCACTCGAAACTAGACAGTCTCCTTAATGACAAAGTGTCAAACGACGTGGGCGAGCGAGTTAGAGTTCTTTACACGAAACTAGGCAGTCACCTTAATGACACGACCGCGCTGGAAGCAATAAGTATGAAGTTAGACGCGAACCTTGGTGCCCTCAGTACGACGTCCCTCACCACGACGAGACATTTTCAGACTTTAACCAATAACATGCAAAGCATAGTGGAGAGCAAGCCTCCTGCCATGGAAGCACAACAGGTCCCTTACGACCCTTGCTGCAACATTGACAGATAATCTGCGTATAGTGACCGATAGCGCCGACAAGCTGAGTGGTGTGAATGCCAAGCTCACAGCAGTCGAGACAAAGCTCGGGGAGTTCGACATTAAGAGGTTTACAATCCTGTCCGCGAAACTAGATGAACACCTTAATGCGTCAGGCGCAGGTTCGACTATACTAAACACATTACGTACGCAGCTGGAGAGCGTATGCAGCTTAGAGACGAATCGCAGCAAGATATTTAAAGGGATGATGAATAAACTTAGTACAAATCTGTTCGAAGAACTCGACATCCGAAATCAAAACTTTGTGTACGATTGGGGCGGCTGCGGTAGCGTAGCGGATAGAGTACGCATGTAAAAAAACACCATGCACTTGCACTCCATTGCTACGAGGTGTCGCAGTGATGGAATGGTTAGATGACAAGTTAAATAGCACCCACTAGCATTCCATTTCGACGGGGGCCTCGGTAGAGTAGTGGATAGAGTGCACACTTCGCGCTCCTGCATGCACAGGGCAGGGGGCAGGGGTGTCCCTAAGAGAGAGACGGCTGCCATGCCTCCATGACATACATATGCTGCAGCCAGGCTGTACAATCAGTCAGTATGCAAAAAAAGAAGTCATGCAGCATACTTACATGCACGTACATACGCACCCACTTCCAAGACACAAGTGTAAGGCCACATCGAGAAAATAAGTGTAAATGTGAAGAGACACATGCTGAGGCACTGGAGTCAGGAGAAGGGGGATGCATGCACACACCGGACGACTTTCAAGGCCGTCAGCGTAAAGTAGTTATCGCATCCCAAGAGGGGCCGAGGCGATGCAATGGATAGAGTGGGTGCCGCGGCAGCTGAGTCGTGTCCCAAGAGGAAATATTAAAAAACAAACTCGAATTTGTTTTAAAATAATAATAATAATATTACATTATAGCCCCCGTCTCACTGAGAAAGAGAAAAAGCACATTTACATGGTTTTACAGTCACTCTTCCGGCGCGAGAGCGATGGAAATATATATATATATATATATATTGTGCATGCGAAGCCAGGAGGGTGATCTCAGAGTCTTCCCAAATCCGAGTATACTTAAATTGTTTCATACTTACACATGTACAGCAGACCGTCCATTGTAGGTCTTGCTTCCACGGCGTCTCACGAGATACTATATGATGCAATGCTTAGAAAGGTGTTTTTTAATTGGAAATATATATTAACAAATTCGTAAAGTAATATGATTAAAAATTATTATTAACGTCTCAGGCAAGGACATGCAAGGCAACAACTGCAAGCGGCACACACGTCAGTTGTGAAAATATATATATAAAATATCTCAAGTAGTAATCACTGTCGCAACCAATCTACTTACGCGTAACGCAAATACTACAAGCAGTGGCTGGGAGGGTTAACCTTAGTGTCATCCCAAATTCGATTATCCTTTAATTCCCCTTTTACGAGACTGTATACTTCATGTGCTTGCATTCCAAGCCAGATGTTGTCTCAGACATCGCACGTTTGCATTCCGAGCCGGAGGACTATCTCAGAGTCTTCCCAAAAACAATTATCATTTAAGACCTTCCTACTAATAATGTACACCATGTGCTTGAATTCGAAGCCAGGAGAGATATCTCATGATCTTCCCAAAATCAATTAACATTTAAGTCCTTCCTACAAGATGAAATACATCACGCTCTTGCATACCAAGCCGGGAGGGCTATCTCGGAGTATTCCAAATTAAATTATTGTTTTAAGACAGTCCTACTCGATGATATACACCACATGCCTGCATTCCAAGCCAGGAGAGTTATCTCAGAGTCTCCCCAGCATATGTGTGAGGGTTATCTCAGACCATACACAATGATAAAGCATTAAAGGCAATGCACACTACTATGAAAACAATGGCGGGAACAGTCATGTCACTACTGTAACATGTCATTTCCATATGCCTACAATGCAAAGAGACATATAAAGCATAAAATGTAAGCTATCACTGTAATAAAGTGAGAACACCACCACGCATAAAGAAACCTAACATGCTATGCGAGGCTGTCGTTCACTGAGGAAAGCCGAGACACACAATACAAATTGACATGTGTATAGTATATAAGCGAACATCATGTAAAATGATCATTCCATTGTCGAGCGCTGTTGTGAAAAGCAGTCTTGTTTACAACAATATGAAGACAGAATCAATGGATGAAGACTCGCCATCGCCAACATCGGCATCAACAGCAAGGTACACTGAAGAGCCACTACACGCATTACGATATCATCGTAACTACTACAATCGTGCGCCCTGCTATAATATGAGGACGGAACCAATAGCGGAAGATTTACCGTCTACAACCTGGTCAACAGCAAGGGGTCCTGAAGAGCCGATGCCTGCGATACGCCATCAATGTAACTACTGTGGAAATACTTTTAACACAAGGTATAGTTCACATCGGCATGAAAGTTGCCATTGCATGTTTAGCCCAGCATACAAAACATTCCACTGTGATACCTGTGATGCCATGTTTGCCCGAAGCGATGGTGTGTATAGACATAACAATACATGCAAAGGCTATGTTCGTCCTTCATCAGGAAGCGAGTGCAAGTATTGCGGCAAGAAATTCAGCAAGCGTAGCTGGACCAAACAACATGAAGACAGCAACTGTAAATTTGCTACCGTCTACAAGACCTACCCATGTGATAACTGCAGTGCAGTTTATTCGAATAAGAGCCAATTGACTGCTCACAGAAGACATTGTTCTTCTAAATCAGTCAACATAAAGGTTTCGCTCTAATGAACACTATGTTGAGCATGTATCAAATGTGATTATGTATTTGTATTATGTCAAGTCTGTAAGTAAAGGTAAAAGTATGTAAATGATTTCGGTGTTATTCATTTATGTTAATCCTTGTCAGTATTAAGTTCACCTCCACCTCTGAGAAAAACCAGATTTTGACAAAAGTCGAAAATATAATTAACTGTAAAAAATATAAATATATTAATATAAACGATCACCATCAGTCCTACACAAGGACGACAGCTCGAGTCATAGCTAACATGGCTAGCTCTTAACAACCAAACATAGAATGAAAAATTAACGATGTTATACACTACCAGACTATTCTGGAGAGTACAACAGACTAGACAATAACTTCCTTACAAACCAACTGAAACGGTCCAATACATTCAGTGTACAACACTAGCAACAGAACGTGACTGTTGTCATATGCTGTGGAATATGTGAGACAGCTCAGATGGTTGGGTGACGACGCAAGCGCCGTGCAGGTCTTGTCAAGTTTAACGAATAACACTAGCTAACAGAGTGTTATGTAAAGCTCCAAAGGTCACACAGCTCCTGCTAGGCGCACGATAGCCTTCAGCCGGCATGAATGAATTCCCACCTGCAGAACACTTACCTATGTGTAGAAACACAGATTGGAACCTAGTACTCTGACTCAAAGGTATCTAACAACCCACTATCATGGAAGAACATTCATGCAGACATGATTCGTGAACCTTCTGTGAAGAGTGACGGGAAGTCTAGCTGCATAGTGTTGTAAAGACGTT
>NQII01001931.1:0-17138 GCA_002778355.1 Clitarchus hookeri | reverse complement strand
ATATATATATATATATATATATATATATATGAAAGCATATACATAAATAAATATAAGAATGGACAACTTACAACAAACTGAGATATGTTAAAAGCCAAAAAAAAATATGGACGAGTTGTATGCCGAACATGTGAGTACCCCATGAATACTAAAGACGATGAGCTGGCAATACGAAATAATTAATATATATGAATGGCTGTAAGGACCAGTGAAGTGAAAGGACATGTGAAGTGAAATGTTTGTTTCTTGATTAGCTATTTGCGTCACAAAACAGTATATAAAAGTTATCAAGATGAGCTCAATAATGTATAGGCACATGTTAGTGTATGTAACAAACCAGTGATGGTTCTAGTGCAAGATAGGAATTTAATAAAATAAAAATTGCTGAGATAGTTCACACGCGCGTAATAATCCCCGAAAATAGTAAATGTTTGGATCACAAAAAATGCTTTGCCCAAAACGATGCAGATTTTAAAAATAAAATTATAACCAATATAAACACATGACGTAAATTTTGGAAGAAAGGTACATCATTTTTCTCACTGTATAAAACTCGTTTAATTATTCGTCAAATTTTACCACATGGAATACTGTCTACTTCAATTAATTCCTTATGTTGATTTCTTATGTTCAAGTGTGAAAAAAGTCAAACCTAGTATTGTTGTTTACCTTGAGCGAAAATTCGTTTGAATGTAGATAGTGAAACGCATTTTTAGTTCTTGATATTTCAACGATACTGTATGTCTACGAATACTATTCTTTGTACATTGAAATGCCCTAAAACACTATTTACACTCTTCCGTGTTTGCCCCCGCAGCAAGGTATAGAAAGCATATTTTTACTGTGGAAATCCATATTAAAAGTGGAGAACCCTAATAACCTTACTGGGACTTCAGAACTGCAAGTCTTTCTCGTCTTCTATGTTCATGTCCCGCATTGGTGCACCGGACTCAGCATGCAAGTAAATTCCTGTCGTAGATGACATGGAACTATGTTATACCGTGTACGCAGACTGTCAAACAACCGTACTGGAAGGTATAGCGTAGTGCTGCGAGTTGCTGTACAAATAATCCTATCCCTTAATAAGTGCTCGTCACGTGACTGCCCACTCACACTGGGATCTGCGCATGTTTTTATGTCCCTCGTCCTACCATGATTTCGCGGTCTTGAGAGCCGATGAAGGTACAGCGAGATAAGAGTGGAGCAGCCCTAGAATACAACGGCGAGAGAAACAGTATATCCCCTAGAAAACACGCCAACCAGTTGAATTGTCCGGTAATATTCCAACATGCAAAACCCGGGAGTGACCCTGCCGGGAATTGAACACTGTTCACGTAGTTGAGAGATGAGCAGTCTCGCCGCTTCAACTATGATGGCACTGAATCAAGGTACTTTATGTAGAGTGCAGCTTGATACGATAAGGAAGGTAATGAGGAGGAAGCAACTCATCCGCTGCTAACATGCGCATGTAAACCACTGCGCCATCCCGCAGCCCAATATAATTTTTACTCAGATCGTTGTAAGCTTCGGAGGCGCGAATAATTCCCTTGATGTCACGTTGTTTCAGCTGTTAAATTCTCGAGACCCCAGGTACCATTCAGTCATTGTGATGAAATTAAACTGAAACCACTCACAATTTTTGCAAAATGCAGTGTTGTTCAGTTATGTAGGGTAAAAAGCGCAAATTGATATAAGTTGAAAAGTTCAAATAAAATACCAATAATAGGCCGCAACACTAATGGAGCAAATTGGACAAAGGGTTCTTACAAAGGTGAAATACCAATGCAAAGTCTAAATAGTACGGGATGTACTAAACCAAATGTTTATTTCACTCGGTGTATATATGAAAATAATGTTTAATAGCAATTTGCTATTTTAAAAATAACTTGCTTCTAGCAGAGATAGGCTGTTTACAAGTTACATACAATATTCAATAGACACTTTTAATGACTTTCCATATAAGAGCGAATTCGACTAAGGATCTGCGGAAACTGCTCTACTCGAATCAGTAAAATTCTACTCGTCATTTTATCTGCGGTTATTCACTAATTAAAGAGTGATTTATACTGCTTCATAGTGAATCATTTTATCTGCGGTTATTCACTAATTAAAGAGTGATTTATACTGCTTCATAGTGAATTGTACAATTTTGGCAGAATCACTTCAGTGCATTCCACTAGTTCGCGAGTGGAAAATTATTCATTAATTGGAGACCAAGTACAATAATTCTGCTGAATTAAATTACAGATTCAGATTTAGAGTGTAATAAAGCCCTCACTTTTGTTTATCTTTATATTTAGAGCATATGGCGAGAAGATAATATAATTATACAAATTTATTTTAATGTCCATTTAATCGGACGGGTTTAAACAATAATTATTATGAGAGTACAACACCCATTGTATAGACGGAGTTCTACTCAACCAACTTCTAATTACCAGGTTACATGGGCCAATTGCAAAACATACGAAAAGGAACTAATTTAACAAATGACACCCAGATAATTATCTTCAACTAATCAGTCAAATATGCTGAAAAAAATGAAGATGGTAAGAAATGCTCTTGTTGGTGCTGTATGATATCACACATTGTTTTATTAAAATTCAATAATTTAGTCATTATCTATTACAAAAGTCGCATCCAAATTCCAACAGATCTGCAGAAGGCCAGTAGACATATCTGAGCAAGTCAAAGAACGAAAGGTTGCGGACTTTGTTCAAGGTTTTTACATTTATAATATTTCACAGTCACAAGATACAGATAATATAAATATGATGTCCATAAAACGGTACGCAATTTCCAGAGCCTAGCCCTTATTGTACGTATGTAAATACCAACATTGTTTTCTAGACACCTTTAGGGAAGATAAAACCATGTGATATGAAAATAGACTTGGCATTTAAATAATTACAACAATTATATAATAAAACTCACGTATAAAATTGACGCATTCTGCGTCCCTATATTGTATTCGTCAGAACACACGCTATGGCGAAGCTCGCAGGTGGACGACCGCAATAAGGATTAAGGGTTTTGTGGACATGCCGGAAGAGTGACGCCAGGAGCCTCGCAGCTGCAAAGGCGCGCTACCAAAGGTTTCTGCACGTGCAACTGTTCCTGCACGTGCAGACGACATCCGGAGACAACGGAAGGCACCAGGGCGCGGACACAGCTGCATTTTGCAGCTGCCCAAGGGACACCGAGATCCCACCACCAGCGGTGTCTGTCCCGGGCTTGTAAGGCAATAAACCATGAGAGCTTTTAGCGGGCGTGCTGGGGAGAATAACGACACAATATCCGGAGGCATAAGTGCGCCGAACCGAAGAGACCACCCAAGAGTTCCCGCACGTGCACAACAGGACAATAAACTTCCAGGCCAGAATCAAGAGGCGACGCCAGGCCGACTGCGGACCACAGTAGCAGAGGCCANCGAAGAGACCACCCAAGAGTTCCCGCACGTGCACAACAGGACAATAAACTTCCAGGCCAGAATCAAGAGGCGACGCCAGGCCGACTGCGGACCACAGTAGCAGAGGCCACGTGTTTTATGACCCAGGGGGACGACAAGCACCCCGGACACGTGCAGAGATGGTGGAAGTTGAATATGGTGATGGAGTCTACAAAACCACGAGAAGGAGGGAGGAACGGAGCAGTCAGTCGGGGGACCTGAAGCGAGGCGTCCGGGTCGGAGCTGGACGAAGCCAGTGCGATGAACGAGTCAGTCAGTCAGTCAGTCGCGGATCGAGCAGTCAGTCAGTCAGTCGGAGTCAGTCGAGGATCGAGAATGCATCACGACGTCGACCTCAGTCGGAGGCCGTCAAGCGGGACGTGTAGCGGGAAGAATCCGAGAAAAGTCAGTCAGACTTCGTCAAACGCAGAGTACTGCATGGACCCGAGAAGGAGGAACTTCGAGGCCAGGCGTCGGGACGCCTCACCAAGCACCGGAGCAGTTCCAAGCCGCCAGCCGAGGGAATACAGCGCTGCAGTGTCAGATAAGTAGTTCTACACCAAGTGTGAAGAATCCCCCCCCCCCCCCACGACGCCAATCGCGGCGTCAAACCATACGTAGCCTACATAGAAAAAGGGGAGGGGAGTTTGTCTCGTGAGTTCATGTACCAGTTAACCTGTTCAAGCAACAATAAAACTCGATTATGTGAACTCGCAAATAAAGTGTAATTTATTAGTAAATTTGACCTAGAGACAGCAGTATCGACGTATTCCTACGCCCTATCACTGAGGGCTAGCATCAAGTGCTGGCGCCTCACGCCGCAGAGCAGATTCAATACCTACTTCCAAACTTCAGCATTTGGCAGGTATCAAAATCACATAATTTCGTTTGTTTAATACTCACCTTCTGACACTATGAAGCAACGCCTATTTCAATAAAGCACCAATTCTTCCATCCAAAGAAAACAAAACTAATTAAAGTATTTTTACACCAGCAGGAAAACATTAATTATTTTAAAATATTTGCTCTCTAAGTGTGTTAAATGCACATGAGGATAATTATTTGATATTAACTTTTTTCGCCAGAAGAAAAAATTAATAAACATTTAAACAAACAATTTGACTTTGGTCCAGCTTTACCAACTTTCAAGTCTTTAACGTCCCAACATAACAACTGTTTGAAAATACAATGTGTATTTTAAATAGTTAAACTATTTAAAATAAAAATTACTTTTTTAATTTGGAATACAATTTTACAAGCCATTATTAATAATATAAAATAATAAAAATATATAATTAAACAAAAATAATTATGAATAATTTGCTTACTTCAAGCACTTCAAAACCAAACAAATGCATAGAAAACGAAGTTGTAGAATAAAATACATTCATCATGCTCTGTCTAAAACGTCTTCTTCTCTTTTGAATAAAAACATACGAAAAGGATAGCTATNATAAAATACATTCATCATGCTCTGTCTAAAACGTCTTCTTCTCTTTTGAATAAAAACATACGAAAAGGATAGCTATTTCTTCGTTTCGTATTTTAGCTGATAAGAAAATACAAAGATAAGTGTAAAAAATGTGAATATACAAAACTGAGTTTAATTTTACAAAAAGCGTATCACTAATCAATTCATTAACNGATAAGTGTAAAAAATGTGAATATACAAAACTGAGTTTAATTTTACAAAAAGCGTATCACTAATCAATTCATTAACAACATAACCGTTATGTACCAGCTAGTGCAGACACAGCACTGCTGTCATTATTGGTTGGAATAATATTTATTTGTAGTTTGTATATTCATTTGGTTTTATGTACAAATGGATGAGTGTATTTGAAAAAATTGAAACAAATGTAGGAATAACCCTTACATATAATATTTATTTGGGTATATGGGAGTGTCATATTTATTGAACTGTTGTGAATAAATCAGCCGATATATGAATCGGTTTTTATGATATCTGTAGAAATTATGTCTTTGTAATGTATAGTTATTAATTATTGTAAGTAAATACAATTTTTTATAGGTAAAGAAACATTAGAAAATTTAAGAATGTAAAAAGACACCGCATAAGGGAGTTTAATAATTCCTACCACCGTGGATTGTATCATTGACTAAAAAAGAGGTAGACCATTTCAATTACTGCGAAAAACCAATCTCCATGTCCCAAAATTTAACTGCTTTTTTGCCAAAGCGACTACCATAATAGGTGTAGATTGTATTAGAGGTTAGAACACTATTTGGTAAACAAGTGCATGGTGATGTTTGTATGCATCCTCTAGCCAATGTGGAATGCAGTTTGATTAAATTAAAATTGGTGTAAGTATTTCATTTTATGCAAGTGCTTGTATTTTGAAAATCAAGTTACAAAAAATATGCATCAATGGTGACAATGTGACTTTGAAAGTTGTGTTCCTTTACGGTAGGTCAGTTTTGGGTACATGCGGCGAAAAANCATCAATGGTGACAATGTGACTTTGAAAGTTGTGTTCCTTTACGGTAGGTCAGTTTTGGGTACATGCGGCGAAAAAGAATAAGCGATATACCTCATCTATGGTCTATGGATTGTTTATGGCAGTATTCCTCTTCAAGTCAAATTTCAATCATAGGCTAGATCTATTAATCATCTCCATGAAAGTATTTGTTTATATTTAAATATTCAAATGAAAAGCAGTTTCATTAGAATAAAATNCATCAATGGTGACAATGTGACTTTGAAAGTTGTGTTCCTTTACGGTAGGTCAGTTTTGGGTACATGCGGCGAAAAATAATAAGCGATATACCTCATCTATGGTCTATGGATTGTTTATGGCAGTATTCCTCTTCAAGTCAAATTTCAATCATAGGCTAGACCTATTAATCATCTCCATGAAAGTATTTGTTTATATTTAAATATTCAAATGAAAAGCAGTTTCATTAGAATAAAATAATTTCACAAGTTTGATTTTTATCTAATTGCATTAGAAATTGGTCAGAAGAAGTATAAAAACATCTCAAAGCATATGTTTGTATGAATAGTGTTCTACCCTCAAATTCTGCCCACGTCGTTTACGATAGTCGTACTGGCTTAAAAACAGTCCAATGTGGGCAACCAACTTCGCTCTAACACATTTTCACTCTATGATATGAACCACCTAGCAAATAATTAGACATCGAAATAATATACTCTCATATAGATAGAAATTTTATAAAGGATAATAAAGAAATATATAAGAGAATGTCGAACATTGATAATGTTTCGTTTGTTTGCATCGAAAACTGCCGCCAAGTCGCTTTTGCTAACCTTTGAAAACTCTAATTTGTGACTATGTGTCTTCTTCAAGAACCACATCATTCCCTTTACTGCTCGCCAATGTACATTCTTGTAAGAATAGATCAATCTGCTCATAAGGCTGGTTAAAAACGCAATGTCGAATCTTGTTATCTGTGAGAGACACAAAAGGTAGCCAAAGACATCCTGATATGCAACATTAATTACTTGAATGTCTTTCTGATAGACATCAACAAAGTCCTGGGTCTAGGAAAGNGACATCCTGATATGCAACATTAATTACTTGAATGTCTTTCTGATAGACATCAACAAAGTCCTGGGTCTAGGAAAGTTTATGCACGCTTGACCTCAATCATGCCATATCGTTCCAAGTATACTTTGGTGTAAGCCTCTTCACAAATCCTTAATTTTTCTTCCTGTGTCTCTGGTGATGATCATCCCAAGTCATTAACTGATAGGACCTAAGTCGTTCTCAAAATGGTTCTTCAGAAAATTTTTACGTTNGTGATGATCATCCCAAGTCATTAACTGATAGGACCTAAGTCGTTCTCAAAATGGTTCTTCAGAAAATTTTTACGTTTTTCTATAAACTGTTTGTCATTTGAAAACAGTAACATGTCATCGACATAAAGAGCAACAAACATTACACTGGTACCATCCCTGAAGTGGTAAACTGTTTCGACAACAATTCATCAATCTTTTTGGTCCAACTTCTCCCGGCCTGATTCNTACCATCCCTGAAGTGGTAAACTGTTTCGACAACAATTCATCAATCTTTTTGGTCCAACTTCTCCCGGCCTGATTCCGACCATACACTGCTTTCTTCAATTTCTATACCTTCCCTGTATTCAATGCAGTGAATCCTTTTGGCGGAATGGAGTAAAAATACTCTACTGAGTCTCCATAGGATAGGAATTAATGACATCCACATGCTCAATTTCGAAGTCTTATTTTACTGCATTTGACATCAGATATGTAAGGGAGAAAAACTTAACAACGAGTGAGAAGGTTTCGTCATAATCAATGACTTGAACTTGGCTACAGACTTTCATTACAAGACGAGCCTTGAACAATTCTGGTTCATCACCACAGGTTGGGTTTATTCTCAAACTGTCTCTTGTTTTCGAAGGTATGGCATCCCTAGGCAAATACACCTATTCGAAGGTATCATTCTTTATCAGCGATATAAACTCCTTGCCGATAACATTTTTCCATCTTTGCGAATGCTCACCTTGCAGCGATTCATCAATATCGGTTTGGCCTTCAGAAGTATTCACTTTTTCAGTTTATTAGGAAATGTGATTTGGCGAAACTTNGATTCATCAATATCGGTTTGGCCTTCAGAAGTATTCACTTTTTCAGTTTATTAGGAAATGTGATTTGGCGAAACTTGGGTTTCGCTGGTCGTAATGATCGTCAATGCATTCCCACTAAATTCTCGAGTGCTTCTTCAACCTTTTCTATTTNTTGGGTTTCGCTGGTCGTAATGATCGTCAATGCATTCCCACTAAATTCTCGAGTGCTTCTTCAACCTTTTCTATTTCCTGTTTTGGATGCCCATCCTCAAAACGCAAAAAGGGTTCATCTTCCCTGTTAACTATATAATTTTAATCCCCACATATAGAATTGGGGTCTTCATCCTGAATTATTTCAATTGTGGTATTTTTTTGCCATGTTTACTGCTGAAGGTTTGAATTTTTCACTTCCATTTACAATAAAAGTGACGTCCCTGCTGACAGTTACTTTGCTAGTCTCACGATAAAAGAACCGATACTCTTTAGAGGTATCACAGTATCCAACAAAAATTATGTTTCGCCTTTGGATCCCATTTTCTCCTGTGCGCCCTTGGGACATGAAACAAGGGTTCACAACCACAGACTCTCAATTGTTACAAGGATGTCGTTCTACTATGCCAGGCGTCATTAGTGGTTTTGTCACCGAGGGAGAGCGGTTTGTCAGATAGGATGCTGTACTTAACGCTTCTGCCTGAAAACCCTTTGATAGGTTAGCATCAAAAAGCTTAGTTCGAGCATTCTCCACTAGAGTTTTATTTGCTCTTTCTGTAATTCCATTTTGTTATGGGGGATAGTTCAATGTGAGTGGGTAAATAAACCCTTCGGCACGAAGGTGTCTTCTAATTTATTCATTGGCGTATTCCCTTACATTATAAGATCTAATATTTTTCATTTACGTACCTATTGGTTTTTCGACTTANTTTATTCATTGGCGTATTCCCTTACATTATAAGATCTAATATTTTTCATTTACGTACCTATTGGTTTTTCGACTTAAGCTTTAAAGTCCTTAAATGCCATAATAGCTTCCGATTTCTCCTTCAAGAAATAAACACCTATCGTTTGTGAGAATTCGTCTATAAAGGTCAAAATATATATCTTCCCGCCGAGTGACAAATATTCTATGTGGCCCCAGAGATAAGAATGAGTGAGATCTAAAATGTTTTCTGAGTGCCGTTCACTCCTTTTGTAAGGAAGGCGTGACTGTTTCACCATTATACACAATTCACAAAGTCTCTCAGATAGTAAATCTTTACCTAAACCTTCGGATTGCATGCTGGGTTTTCTCATTCTTTTCCGGTTCANTTTATTCATTGTCGTATTCCCTTCCATTATAAGATCTAATATTTTTCATTTACGTACCTATTGGTTTTTCGACTTAGCTTTAAAGTCCTTAAATGCCATAATAGCTTCCGATTTCTCCTTCAAGAAATAAACACCTATCGTTTGTGAGAATTCGTCTATAAAGGTCAAAATATATATCTTCCCGCCGAGTGACAAAGATTCCATGTGGCCCCAGAGATAAGAATGAGTGAGATCTAAAATGTTTCCTGAGTGCCGTTCACTCCTTTTGTAAGGAAGGCGTGACTGTTTCACCATTATACACAATTCAAAAAGTCTCTCAGATAGTAAATCTTTACCTAAACCTTCGGATTGCATGCTGGGTTTTCTCATTCTTTTCCGGTTCANAAAAGTCTCTCAGATAGTAAATCTTTACCTAAACCTTCGGATTGCATGCTGGGTTTTCTCATTCTTTTCCGGTTCAAATGACCTAGTATATGGTGCCATAAGGAGCCGACATTTTGTGTGAAAACACTGTCTAATTTCGGGAATATTCTTGCAGTGTATCCCATTTTTCAAATAGGCAGTAGCAACCAGGTCACCTTTATGTTCGTCATGCACAACCTCCATTTTTATTGAACGTTACTTAATATCCTTTTTTACTAACATGCTTACCGAAAGTAAATTTACAGCTGAATTTGGTATGTGTAGTACATCACTAGCAATTGCTGCAACAGTTTATTTTCCATTCAGAAATTTTAAATTTACTCTACCAGAAACATCTGTAACTAAATGTAATCCATCAGCAACTATAACTGTGTTACTGAAAGCTTTGATGTTATGTAGGTTACTTGTATAATTCATTATGTAAGTTGATGCACTGGAATCTAAATACCACATTTCTTTTCTGTAAACCTTTCGGGATTCTGCAGTTAGAAATGCCCTCTTGTTTAACTGCCCTAATTTTTTAACCCATTAATTCGTTATTCTGATGTGTGAATTTCTTGCTCTTACCTGAAGTGTCGTTTCTATTATTGCATTTCATGTCCATATATTCGGTCTTTTTTAAAATGAAGAACTTAATATTCCTGCATGGTTGCCTTTTCACACACATTGCGGAATCTTCAGTCGTGTCACAATCTTCGCTCTTGACTTCTTGCATATGTTTCTCTTTAATCGCTATCCCAGTTATTGGAGTTCCTGAACTTTCGAGTGCCATAATCATTGGTCTGTAATGGTCTGGTAATCTATNATCGCTATCCCAGTTATTGGAGTTCCTGAACTTTCGAGTGCCATAATCATTGGTCTGTAATGGTCTGGTAATCTATCGAAAAGCAACGTACCAGTTCAATAATCACCTACGTTGAACTTATTTTGATTTAACTGGTGAGCTGTTGAGATAATTTTATCACAATAAACATGGGTAGACTTACTATTTTCCGACTTCATTGTTAAAAGTGTCCTTATTAAGCTGACTCGTCTCGCGAGACCAGAGTATTCGCAAGAACCTTTAATGCCTTCCATGCTTCAGCTGCGGTTTTTGTGTCTCGTAGGTGGGAATAATAGGTTTTTTTCAACGAAAANATCGCTATCCCAGTTATTGGAGTTCCTGAACTTTCGAGTGCCATAATCATTGGTCTGTAATGGTCTGGTAATCTATAGAAAAGCAACGTACCAGTTCAATAATCACCTACGTTGAACTTATTTTGATTTAACTGGTGAGCTGTTGAGATAATTTTATCACAATAAACATGGGTAGACTTACTATTTTCCGACTTCGTTGTTACAAGTGTCCTTATTAAGCTGACTCGTCTCGCGAGACCAGAGTATTCGCAAGAATCTTTAATGCCTTCCATGCTTCAGCTGCGGTTTTTGTGTCTCGTAGGTGGGAATAATAGGTTTTTTTCAACGAAAANTCTTTAATGCCTTCCATGCTTCAGCTGCGGTTTTTGTGTCTCGTAGGTGGGAATAATAGGTTTTTTTCAACGAAAATTATAAAGAGTGAATGAGCTTTTTCTACTTCTTCGAGAAGTCGTCGATGCTAGTACCTTGTGAAGTTTCTATCACATCTCATAAGTAATCGTGTACTAGGGATGCCTTCATGGCAAATTACCTTGTAGAGAAACTCTTGCTCCCGATGAGTTTTTTCACGTTGGACAGCCCCGAACACGATGCACTTATTTATGATCAAGTGTAGGTCGAGTTTCAGCACTTCACAAATTTTATACAGTGAAGTAATTAAATTATTAAAGGTAATTAGCCTACAAAGCACTACAAATATCTTTAAATCAACGATAAAATAAACAGNGAAGTAATTAAATTATTAAAGGTAATTAGCCTACAAAGCACTACAAATATCTTTAAATCAACGATAAAATAAACAGAAGCACCATTCAAGAATACACATAGCATATATCATGTATCGATCCCCCGCTCGTGAATCAATACTTTTATAATTCGTTAGAAAAATTTACATCCTTAACACTTCTTGTTAATAATGTTAATGCAATTACAGCTATTTCAAATCAATCAAAGTATTTTAAACTAACTTATAAAATGAATTTTCATTAAAAAATAATATATAAACGAATTCATTCATTTATNAGATATAAACGAATTCACTCATTTATGTATGTTAGATGATTTTTAAAGTTCTATTGAAGTGGTGTAGGTTAAAGTTCGGTGCATGCGCCATATACGAAAACTCAGACTACCCATCTTTCGTCTATGAATATTACCTGATGTTACCGAAAAATAAGAATTTAATNAAGAAGAATAGAAGTGATGAGGGCAGAGAGGCTGAGAACGAAGGCAAGGGAGGAACTACGAGCACCCTGAAAGAACCTTCACAATAGACATCGCCTGCTACATATTTCACATCAGAGTCTCCGGCCGAAAATGTATCGCCTTCGTGTGCCTGGGATTGAACTAGCAGTGGAAGTATAGAGTTTAAAAACTGAGCCAAATACATATGTTTTAAGTGACATAAAATATAAATATAATTTGGTAAATAAAAATGAAATCTACTATTCCTCTAATGGCATTCCTAAAAGCTCAATGCATATATATATATATATATATATATATATATATATATATATATCTATTTCTAAGGAATGTTTCATTTAACCTGAGACTACGGAATAATGTNTATATCTATTTCTAAGGAATGTTTCATTTAACCTGAGACTACGGAATAATGTGAAATAGATGTGTCGTACGACAAAAGTGTTCAAGTAAACATTCGCTTATTTGAGGGGGAAAGTAAAGTACGCAAGCGTTAGTTGACCGTTACACTCGTGTACATACTAGTGTCTGCGCCCGTGGTGTTCTCGAGGGGACGAGTGTTTGTTTCCGATGTGTTCCCTTTACGATTATTTTTCATTGCAATCATCAAAATGCATATAATATTTGAACTTCATTCTCATACCCTCTGGAGGTAGAGAGACTAGTTGTAATTTGTATTCTTATTTTGTCATTTTTCCGTTTGGATGTGCTATTAATACTACATAAATAATGCATCTTAGCAAGTGCAAAATAAAATTGAGATGATTTTGATGTACAGTGCATGAGGACGGAACGTCGGCAATGCTGTCATCCTTTACACTATGCGTTTTGCACACAGGTTGAGGTCGCAGTGGTAGTTGCGGTGGCCCATATACCACTGCGAGCACTCGAGATATACTGCCTCACGGAAGCAGAACATAACAATAGCAGTAGAGAAATAGGATAGGTGGAAATTGAAGGTTACCAAAAGGCGCAGGGATTTGAAGACTAAACTGCTTAATTTCGTCACTCTAAAATGGCTCATTTCCCCCTCAGAATATCCCGCTAGGCATTTTGAAAAACCTATTTAGTAAGTAAATTTTTATAGGATATTAACATGACTTAAACCCTCACCATTTTCACAATCGTACAAAGCACCCCACAAGCAACACAACCACTACCCCAAAAAACCATTTAGCGCCAAAAACCACCCACCCTGACCACCTCCACCCAATTAACCCACCCAACTACTCGAAACTCACAATCTAACCATACCCCAACCCCAAAACTATGGCAGCTTTACACCTCAAAACAACCCCTACTACCAAACCCATCCCACACAAAACACCNCCTTCCTGGCGTCATTCTGCTGGTACTCTCGCCAAACCCTTAGTATTTATTGCGGTCGTCCGCCTGCGAGTTCCGATAGAGTGTGTCTTCTGACGAAAAATATCTTTAGGGACGCAGGATGCGTCAATGTATACTTCCTATATGTACAAATATGCATATACGAATTTTAACTCTTCTCAATTGCGTGGAAATAATTGAAATAAAACTATCTTTCTAGGTATAATTTACTTTAAACATATTCACGAGAAGAGTATTCAACAAAGGCACAGTACTACACAAGAGTGTGCTTCAATCAAACAAGTGTGTGGTAATTCCATCTGCACAGTAGGGCCATTCTTATAGCCTGACGCTAGCATGGGAATTCAGCAGTCGATTTAATACACTAGTGAGATCATTAGTTACAGAGACTTGTGAAATTTAATTACTCGAATAACTATCAGAACAACACAGAATTGAACGGGTTTAAGAGGACATCACCAAAAAAGACCACCATGTTTTAGGGGTTTCTCGCGAAACGTGGGTATGGACTCATTTGTGGCCTTCCGAGTATCATAAATAAGTACCTAGAGTATCCATGTCAAATGTGGCTCAGATCCGCTGAAATGTGTAGAATTGAAAAAAATGACANATAAATAAGTACCTAGAGTATCCATGTCAAATGTGGCTCAGATCCGCTGAAATGTGTAGAATTGAAAAAAATGACAGCGTTTTAGGGGATTTGGAATTTTGGGGCGAACGGGTGCTCAAGTCTATTTCGGACTACACAATATTTTTAGTGGGTATGCTACTGAAGGACATCACTGCTAAATTTGGTTAAATTCTTTAAACATTTTATAACATACATAAACTGCCACATATTAAGGTATTGGTGCCCAATGGAAGGCTGGATTCGGATTTGGCCTACACTTTATATATGTTGGTTATAAAATGTTTTCCCTGCCGAAATTGTTTATAATCTGATCAACGTTGTATTACTGCGNGAACGGGTTTAAGAGGACATCACCAAAAAAGACCACCATGTTTTAGGGGTTTCTCGCGAAACGTGGGTATGGACTCATTTGTGGCCTTCCGAGTATCATAAATAAGTACCTAGAGTATCCATGTCAAATGTGGCTCAGATCCGCTGAAATGTGTAGAATTGAAAAAAATGACACAGTTTTAGGGGATTTGGAATTTTGGGGCGAACGGGTGCTCAAGTCTATTTCGGACTACACAATATTTTTAGTGGGTATGCTACTGAAGGACATCACTGCTAAATTTGGTTAAATTCTTTAAACATTTTATAACATACATAAACGGCCACATATTAAGGTATTGGTGCCCAATGGAAGGCTGGATTCGGATTTGGCCTACACTTTATATATGTTGGTTATAAAATGTTTTCCCTGCCGAATTTGTTTATAATCTGATCAACGTTGTATTACAGCATACATGCATTCACTCAAACTAATATGTACATACATATATTTATTACACCATAACATATATACTGAATGGCCAAAAAAAAACTTGTATAGGCGTGCGTAGGCAAATAAAAGAGGTATGGAACCAATCAGAGTAACGCGATGTGGTCGGCAGTTAGATCGGTTACTGCTGCTACAATGGCAGGTTATCAAGATTTAAGTGATTTTGAACGTGGTGTTATTGTCGGTGCACGAGAGATGGGACATAGCATTTCCGAGGTAGCGATAACATTTGGATGTTCGCGTACGACCATTTCACGAGTGTACTATGAATATCGGGAATCCGGTAAAACATCACATCTTCGACATCGCTGCGGCCGGAAAAAGATCGTGAAAGAATGGAACAAACGACGATTGACGAGAATCATTAAAGGTGACAGACGTGCAACCCTTTCTCAAATTGGCGCAGATTGGATTTGTGGACTGCCCTGCAGGATTCATGGCGTGAATTGCCTCCTGCATACCTTCAGACATTAGTAGAGTCCATACCACGTCGTCTTGCGGCACTTCTGCGTGCTCGGGGGGCCCTACACGATATTAGGCAGATGTATCAGTTTTTTTGGCTCTTCAGTGTAATACACGTTAATATTTTGCTGCGACTGTACTTAATCCTGTTACAACTGTGGGGAAATAATTGTAGTATTTAACCTCTTGTTAAAGGTGTAATTTTTAATTATTTCTTTTAAAGGATGATCTTAAATGGAATATATATTAAAACAAAGGAGCACACAGTCCAACGGAAAAAAAGGGGAATTCAAGCACGGAACTCATGCCTTTTTTTTTTGTACGTAGCAGCGACAAACTTAAAAGATAGTGGTGAACATGCACACTAAAAGGCCTACCATAACTTTTATTCCGCACATATTTCTTTGCATAAGTACATACATTTTACTAGCTTTATTTAATTATTTATTAAAAAATTATAGGTTGGCAGAGTTATTTGTTGTTTATGTGGCAAATATTCAGATCACATAAACGTAATCACGTTATACAATGTGTTTTAAACACCTAGAGCGAAATTGCGTTGTGATAAATAAACAGACGTGTAAATAACGTCATCATAAAACAGTTCTCGGTTGAAAGTGTAGAAATATCGCACTTTGCAATCACACACACACACCTGCGTAACGATCACGGAGCAGCCACGCCCTTTTATATGCAGTGGTTAACGACATACATTACAGTATATTTATTACAGCCATTGCAACTCAGGTTTATCACAACATTGTAAATTGCCTTGGTATGTTTAAAAAACACCAAGTGTACAAAATTGATGTGGTAATTTAAAGAATTTTCGCAGCAAGGAAAAAAAAAGCGTCATTTAGCATCACGAATACGCCATGTCATCATGTCATGTCACCACTCGCCACTTCTGATTTGCAACCCTCCCGCCATCACATTTAAGTATATTATAATAAGTACTGAAACTTTAAAATCTCTTTTCAATGGAAATTACAAATTCCAGAATCATTATTTTTGCCGTAATAAGTATGAAATATACTCAAATATAAAAAGTCTATATTTTCTTGCATCTACATACGGCGCGAAACTTCCCGAAAGCGAGATAATGGAGAGAGTGAGATAGAAGAAATCTCAGCTCCCCCGACATTTTCTTGCTCGGTCGAAAAAAATTACCACGTCACTATGGCCTACACACCATATTTTGGCTGATGTTTTTAACTATAACAATAAAATATGTTTCCATCTGGGCCACCTAAAAATTTAAAAATCTCAAAAGGCAACAATTAATTTACAAATTGCATACCAAAAAATTAAGTTAAAACAATATTTTAACTGTTAACTATTTCATACTATCCGTTGCCAAAATTACGCTGCTGTCTCTGTGTTTAATTCGTATTGAATAATAAAAAAAAATTACAAGATACAGAAAATTCTAAAGTAAGGTTTCATTTATTCAAAAATATTATACTTTTAAAGTTAATCAGTGTAACATACTTGTGGTATACAAGTTACTAAAAAAAAAAATTAACATATTACTCCTAGGGTGTTTTTATAAATATTTGTTTCAAAACATGCGAGGAAACCGTGACGAATGGACTGCAGTAGACATGTAGGTTAAGATGTATATTTTCGTAACGTGACTATTGTTGCTAGAGCTGCCGATCGGGTCGGATACGTGATACCAACAGTCTTACATAACAAGTTACCTCTCAAGTTCACTGACCTGTTGACAGCATTTGAGACCCCTTGTTAGATATAAAGATACACTTCCTATAAGGATAAATGTAAATCAGCAA
>NQII01001930.1:378877-415288 GCA_002778355.1 Clitarchus hookeri | reverse complement strand
CCAGTATTATTGCAATAACAAATAAGAATCTTTTACCAGAAAATTAACTATGCCAGTGTGTATTTTACTCCAATGCTGGTATACGCACAATCGTTTATGCGCAATAATGAATCTGTAGGCCCTATATAAGGTTATTATACTTGGGTTAGGAACAAAATGTTTTTTTATTATTGAAGAGTTTGACTTGAAGAAAATTTCCTCTGCAAGGTGCACTGGTGTTCCAAAGAGGTCACTTTTAAACGGGCGGTATTTGGAAAAATTATGTTTATTTATGTGTGAAAAATCGTGTTTGTCTCAAATGGTTGTATATACTTGCCTCAGCCAAGATTTTAAGTATTAACTTTATTTCGTAACGATAATTCACGCTCTCCGATGGTGTTTACAATAGCAAACCGTGAAAATACAACTGTGTTCAGCACTAAGCGTTTATAAGCAAGCTTATTTCAATGGAAAAACGTTACGAATTTAAGTGCGAAATAAATATAGCTGTCATCGATAGGAACACCGTACTTTCCTCCTTTTGAAGGAAAGCCCGGAAAATTATGTTTTTAAACATTTCACTTTTTACTTTTCCATTTAGTGGTCACATTTAAATAAAGTAACTCTGTAAGCCAACGTTTTGCGAAATCCAGTTTGCAACAGAATACTAATGTGGGAACATCTTTCGTTATATTTCCACTCTAGTTCAAAGAATAAAGTGTATTCCTTATGTAGGTTCTAACACGATTCATAGGAAGATTTTGCATAACTATATTTTTTTAAGTTGTAGTTCTCATTTACTTACATACAAAACGGGAAAAATCCTGCACACATGTGACACTAGTGCACCCTGGCGGCGAAAAGTTTAGTCGCCAAACTAAAAGCTTTGAGCTTTCCAACCTGAGTAGAATAAACCCCATATAGTTTCACCTGGCTGACGTAGACTTGAAAAGTTTTGGTAGGCGCTTAACATGGATTTCTTGAGCGTCAGTTAGAGGGAAATGAAGTGAAGATGGAGCAGCGGTGGAATGTAAGATCCTGAGAAAACCCGCTGGCAAACGACAACGTCCGTCACGTTCTCGTATGTATTGGTTCTCAATGTAACGTATCAGGTCGTGTGCGTTGTAAGAATTTCCGTAAGAGTTGAAAAAAGTAGTTATATTTTATATCTTAAGTAAAACTTTTGAGACTACGACCGATCAGAACAGAGCAGTCGGTGTTGTTGGCGGGCAACTGTTATTTGCTGTAATGTAAGTAAAAAAAAATATTAACAAGGCGTATGTGTGCATATATTGACAATTATATTTGTTAGTAGATATAAAACGCCGATTCGGGGACAGAGGTGTGAGACCAGGGAGTTGTCCACCATATTGTGAGGTGAGCGAGCCGGGTGGCCATCTTGGATTGCATTACCTCGTGCGCTGTCATTATAGGCGGCCATTTTGGATAGCATTATGTTGTGCTCTGTCATTCTGGTCGGCCATCTTGGACGACATCAATGCCGCCATATTGGTAGCCAGTACATCGTCATCTTGGATTGCATTACCCCGTGCTTTGTAATTCTGTGTGGCCATATTGGATGACATCACCACCGCCATATTGGTAGCCATTTCACAGCCCAATTGGTAGACAGTACACCGCCTTATTGGTAGTCAGTACACCGCCATATTGAATTGCATCACCTCATGCTATGTCATTCTGCGCGGCCATTTTGGAATGCATTGTGTCGTGCTGTCATTACGGTCGACCATCTTGGATGAAATCACCACCGCCTTATTGGTAGAGACCTGACAAATTTGCGAGTTCAATGACCTATAGGCTATATGGCACAGTCGTATGGACAAATATGCAGATATCACCTGCACATTGGTTGTCTGCTATGGCAGTGGAAGGCAACGATTGGGCCAGCGTTCTCCAGGAGGCGTCAAACACCGTGTGGATCAATGGTTGAAATTATATAATCCCACGTATCTTGCATTCTAGCTTCTCCCAAAATGAATCCGCGAATTTTTCAGGTCTCTACTTATTGGTAGCCAGTACATCGCCATGTTTTACAGCAAAACAAGCTACAACATGGAATTAGTTGCATGCAAATCAGTTCGATAAATTTTAAAAATTGCGAAAAAGTTGCAAATATGGTAGATGATAAAAATTTTCTAATATTTATTTGTTCCGGCACATAGCCTACTTTGTAGAAGGGCGCGGAACACTGTGTCGCATTACACTAGTTATGGGGCAAGTTAAAAATCATTAAATGCCATAATTTTCATTTCTTGGCTACATAATTTCAACACATTTTAAAATGGATTTGCTTTGTGTAACTCATCCCACTTGTGTGTATATGAGAATATTTACATATAGTTTATTATATGTACATGTACACCATGCATTTACTGATTATAAATACACACATACGGTTAGGATGAGGAATACACATACTTTTCTTATATCATAAGAATGTAAATGTGTATGTATTTGTTGTTTTAATTATAGTTATCTCGTTGAACTTCCCTGGCTTATTACATCTTATTTCTGAAACACAGATGTAATGTATGGAATGTCGTAGACTCGTTGATTGTGTTTACTTTCAACTTACAGCCAGTCGTATTCAGAAATACCTACACGTCTATTTTATAAACTAAATTTGACATTTCTTTAATTGTCAATGAATATTCCTAAACAGAGTGATAAAATATAATTCAAGCTTCCGACTTTAGTTTCATAGTATCTATTTCTCAGTACAGGGCTCTTTCGTACATTAATTAGTCTATAGAATTGCTATTTTTAAAATTGTATGATACAAGTAGTTCTGCTTTCAGTCAAGCGAGCTCCGAATTGTGTAGAACACTAAAAGATGATCATTTATATGTTTGTTGTTATAGTTATGAAAATTTCACAAAATCTAACAACGTCGCAAATGAAATGCGCTTAGATAGGTATTTATGACATATAATTGCACTATTGTTAATTATATAAAAAAAAATTAAATACAATAAACATTCAAATAAATATACTTGTTTTTTTAAATTTACATCGTTTTTAACTGCAGGTATGTAGGCTATATTTTAACTCAAGTATTGTGTTTTAAACCAGAAGTAAGCAAAATATAATACGTAATTATAAAAACACTAAATTGCAGGTTTATGTGGTATTTTTGCCGTAAGACTGCATCATTGCAAGCACACAAATGTATTGATATGTACAATAACAACAGTTTGGAGACCATTTCCGCCTTGGTATTGCATAAAATTAAGAAACAATAAATCTCAAATTTATGATGTGTGACAATCAACGTCAATGAATCCCCTCCATCTTGTCACATTAGTTCGGTGAACGTGTTTAATAAGTGATCAACATATACTGCAGTTAAGTTAAATTAATAAGGGTTAAGCGTTACTGTGTAATGTAGCGTTAAATACAATCTGTAACACATTTGTGTACGAAATCTCACAATTCCACTTGAAGTTCTTATGAATAATGCGTATTATTTCCGGTTTATTATTTTGGTGCCTATGATATTTATTAGGGCGACTTATATTAAGTAGAGCTTTTAAGTNCGTATTATTTCCGGTTTATTATTTTGGTGCCTATGATATTTATTAGGGCGACTTATATTAAGTAGAGCTTTTAAGTACGAACCTTTACCGAAGACCTGCATGTTTGTTCAGACTGAATACTTCGCTGAAATATGTTGCTAATTATCAATATTGGCATATGGGATCGGAAGCATTCTCCACATGTGAATTCTCCGCTTCACAATTACAATTACTCGAGAAATTCAAACGCACATTTGTTTTGACTGTAACACTCGTCTACAATGTAGTTTTCCTGCCAGTAAATATATTTGAAGGGCTGCAGGATGTATGTTAAATATTCTAATTATTTTATCTTAATTATGCATTGTTAACGAAAATAAGAAGTATTTGTGTTCCATGTCATATTTCACCCCCCCCCNACCCCCCAAATAAATTGTCTCTTTAAATATATCATATGAAACACCAGGACGTTATATTGACGCACACGACAGCAATACTTTTAACACCTCCCGTTAGTTATGCTATTGTAATTTAGTTACAAATGTTTCGTTGTATTTAATAGCGCACGTACCTTTCTTTATATTTCACGGGGAATGTAAACATTGAAATGCTGTCAAGTCAATTTACTCGTCTATTCTTACAACCGAAGTACCAACACCGCTGGTAACTAACACATGTCATAGTCGCCACTAGTAAAACATGAGTTGGGTATTCACAACTGCAACGATAACTCGCGTGAGACAGGCTCGCCTTTAGNTAGTCGCCACTAGTAAAACATGAGTTGGGTATTCACAACTGCAACGATAACTCGCGTGAGACAGGCTCGCCTTTAGCAGAACGTGGACGAACACTGCCGGCTGCAGAAACTGGCAACACCGCACGGGTGGCGAGGTATTTCGTCTGCTGCGTCGCCTGCTACCTGCTACCGCCCAGTCGAGAACACTAGCGCTCCTCTCANGGGTGGCGAGGTATTTCGTCTGCTGCGTCGCCTGCTACCTGCTACCGCCCAGTCGAGAACACTAGCGCTCCTCTCAATCATTACAAGAACTAACACAACAAACTGGGTCAGACTTTTTCCTATCCCATAGCCACTCTAGTGTATATCTTTACTCAGTGGCGTAGCCGAGTCTAGAAAATTACTCCAAATGGACAGCACACCGCATTCGTGCGCACTCAGGGAAATAATATTTTGCATGAGACCAATTTTTTTACTAGGCGTTACCAACACCCCTTATTTTCTCCCTGTATTTATCCNGAAATAATATTTTGCATGAGACCAATTTTTTTACTAGGCGTTACCAACACCCCTTATTTTCTCCCTGTATTTATCCATATCAATTATAAATGAAATATGAAAATTTTATAGTATATAGGTAAAATATAAGTTCAATTGAATAACAAATAAGATTCTTTTGTGTGATACACGACATATTNGAAATAATATTTTGCATGAGACCAATTTTTTTACTAGGCGTTACCAACACCCCTTATTTTCTCCCTGTATTTATCCGTATCAATTATAAATGAAATATGAAAGNTTTCTCCCTGTATTTATCCGTATCAATTATAAATGAAATATGAAAGTTTTATAGTATATAGGTAAAATATAAGTTCAATTGAATAACAAATAAGATACTTTTGTGTGATACACGACATATTTAGGAAACAAATAAGCACGTTATACATGGAGTGATTTTTCAAAGGTTTGTTTTAAAAAGTGTGAAGAAACCGCGTATAGACAAGACTATGCCGTCGCGACTCATGGTGACGTTGGTAAACAAGAGGTGACTTTGTCTGTAGATGTTGAAATGACGAAGCCTTCCCGCCATTTTGTGACTCTCAAGACATTAGAAACCTAACCTGTCACAATTTAAATTATACTATTGTATCAGAGCATGTTGACATTTTGCCTGAAAGTTTAGCTTCATTTGTTAAAAAAAAATACTTCCACATTTTACATGCATTATATACACAAACCTGCCTCGACATTTCAATGTTTTGGGTGTTACAATATGGCGATGGACGAAAATGCAGCTTCAATGACACCATAGCACGCCATCTCCTGTTATTCCTATCTCCATGTTGATAAACAAGGTAAAATGGGTGAGGGTTCAAAGTCGAAGCTAATGTATATATTTTTTTTATTCGCGCGGGTATGCACACGGATTTTACCTGGTTCGCAGGATTTTCGACTCAGTCGGCGCTCAGAAATGGTGAATCTTGCCTGGGGTTGGTTCTCGAGCCGTCATCGGCTCTGCCACCGGGCGACCGAGCCAACGATCAAGTCCATCGGAGGACCTTTCCCTAAGAAGAAATGGTGGCAGGAAAACCACGTAGGATTTGTTATTGACAATGTGGGCATGTCAGAGCATAGCGCGTTAACAGAGGAAGTGAATTTTCGCGAAGTGGTTTTTCAAATTTGTGCAAATTCTTACTTCTGCAGTTAGATTGTGTTTTTGACACGGCATAGTTATTCGAAGTCGATTCCCGGGAATTCACAGTTTCCTTTATAATGGAAGATTTTACACTGGCTTACTGGGTTAACAGCTCTCAACGACTGTAAATGTGAAGGCAGAGGCAAAGTGTGGAAATGCTGAAATCTAACAACCGATCAGATATTTCCTTCAAAAAGTCACCATCCTGTTATATACAATTCATTAAATTGTCTTAAGGCGATAGTGGTGCACCGCTCCAGTTATTTGCCTACGTAAAATGAACGGGAATAAAATAGTTCATGTTTTCTTAGAAGAATACAAATTTTAAAGCAGTCAGTTATTCAATTACATAATATTTATTAAACTGACCCTTTCTCCCTACCACTGTGCCACATAAAAAAAAAACGCCGAAATTGTGTTTGGTAAAAAATTCTGCTGAATTTTGTATGAGAACATATATTTCATTAAAAAGGTGGATTGTCATTCGCTATGACGGAATTATTAAGTTGTGTACAATTAATTTCGTTTTTGATTAATACTTGAGATTTTCTTGTAGCTTTATTATACCTAACAAGATGTACGTTAAATATATCAGTTTATTACTTTGTATTTAATTAAATGGTTTTATCTTTATGGTATTTATCAGTAATGATAATTTCATCAAGAAAGCTTTTATATGACGTACCTATAATGCTTGCATAGTTATTATAGTTGCGTTTTTTTTCCTACATAGGCTTAATAAAACTGAACTGGTTTAAGAACCGATGCAGCTGTGCTGAAAAGAAGATTGCGCTGATCGTCTGGCTGAAATTGTACGCGCGTCCTCTTCTTTTCCCTTCCATCAAGCGATAGGCAACAGAAGTTTCTTTGTTTCAGGCTTCTGTGAACAGAAATATGCATTTGGGTATAGTGGTTTAGGCAGTGGAAAGTCTTAGCGTGTAAATGGAGTTTGCGATAATTTTCATAATTTATTAAGTAGATGTTAAGGTTTTTCGTCCCCCTTCTGCCAGAGGCAGGTCCAAGGGGGTGGTGGGGGCTTCTAAGGGGCTTTATTTTACACGAGATTAAATGACATCATAATTGAAACGAAGTTCATTGTTTTTAATGCAGTTGTAACACATAAACTTACTCTATCAGTAGGAAATTAAAAACCGTTAATTAGGTAGTCTGTACACTAAGTATTGACATTTGTATGTAACAACCTAATGCCTACTGCTAAACATGTGGTTTGAACATAATGCGCAGTACCCCTTTTCCTCGCTCCCTCCACTCCAACCATTGCTACTACCTCTGTGGAAAGGCCTATGAGGCAATGCAAGTACAAAGCATTTTCAAATAACGATTTCTTGTTTACTAAATTAAAGCTTAACCATACCGTTGGATAGGCGAATTTATCTACTAAAAAAAGTTTCACATGCAGAAACACTTTACAATCGCTGTTTCTTCCATTTCACAAGTGTATTGTTTTTAAATCTGATTTCAGTGTTGCAAAAACAATAGAATTGTGATAACGACTCCTGATTACGTAAAACAAAAAAAAAAAAAAACAAAAAAAATGTGATGCTCAGAATTGTTCTTAATTGGGATATATTGTGTGAAACTATTAAAAGCAGAAATGCAGTATTTTGTGCTCGATAAATGTAAGACTCGAAATCAGGCAATTTTCTAAAGATCATGTAGTTGTTGGCTGTTTACGGTAAAATGAGCACTTTTGAGGCCCGCAGTTAGTTTTTTCTTTCAGCCATTTTTTATCCTTTAACCACCTTTTCAAATAAATATTGCCGTGTGAGTAATAAACGCAGTGTGTATATTCAACCGCACTCGGAAATTTACGTCTAAGGCTAAAATTAAATTAGTGTCTCCCTGCTTCCATTTGGCACTGCCGTGCCGTGCTGTGTTCCATCTCCAGTGAAACGCATGCGTACACGGATACGTACAGCGTAACGTAAGGCAGCCGGTCAACTGCCAACTCTTTCTTGTCCGTGAACCCGTGCAGCCGATAGGAATCGAGTATTTCGTGACCATTGTGGTGTATAAGAATAAGTGAGCATGTATTTGACGTGTCTTCGTCGTTTTTGGATAAATAAACACACGTGCCTGGTTTGGCGATACGTATTTTATATAATATTGAATGTTAAATATTCTATAAATATAAAAAATTGAGGTTTGTATGTTACAAAGCGCATAATTTTCTACAGAAGAGTGACTTTGATTGCGTAGGTTGCAGGTCGCCACGTTTCTGTGTATTGAAGAATATTTGAAAATTCTCCCGATTTGTCCGCTTGTTCCGTTTGGGTGTTCCGTGTCCGCTTCCTTGCGCATCCGTGCTTCGTACACCCCTCGAAAAAGTTTTGCGCCTCCCGTAGTTTGGTCACACGTGAAAGATGTTCGCTGGGGCAGCAGGCGCATTGCATAAACAAGTGCGTCAAGTCTGGCGTGGTATTCTTTACGGTGTGTATTTTCATCCGGTACACTCTCGTCGGCTGTAAGCAACCTAGTACAGTCTGCCCCACGATAGAGTGCACTTTTTTTTGACAGTTTTAAACTCTGTCCGGTTTACAGCCGTTTCCATGGCTACAGCGGTGTCTCCCCTCGCCTCATGTGATGTTTACATAAACGCACCCAGCTGACTGTCAACCAGCCCAGTATGTCAACGGAAAATATTTTGCTATGGAAATAACCGTACACAAGGTTGATTTCAGATCTGTCTAAATAGCGCATTCGTTTGTGGGACAGAATATAACTAAGAAATCCCAGTGGTGCAAAACTTTTTTTTTTTTTTTTTTTTTTTTTTNATCTGGTTATGTTGCAAAGTATTACATCCAAAGCACCTTTCAGCAATAGCTAATTTTATCTTAATTTAAACAGAATGTCTTACCTCGGAAAGAAGATGTGATTAAAGGGCTTGCCTCGGCATTGTCAACTAATTTATGCTTCGCAGATTGTACATATCGTGATAATTCGAACTAACCTCCAAGACGCAGTAGCATATTTAAGATTCAAATTATGAATTATCAATTCACATGTTAGAGTTAGCAAAAAAATGTCGCCTAGAGTGAATACGTAAACACCCTTAAGCATCACCGTTTTCGAGTAATTCGTGGTTTTATTTCAAAATAGTACCTGCCAATACCTCCCAGGTATAGTTAGGTGTAGCGGCTGGCAGCTGCGATATTTAAATAGGAAATGCCGTGTTAAAAACATTTCGCCTCAGTGCGTTAATTTTAAAAAATAGGCTTTTAAAACAAAATTTATTTTTCACACATTGTTTAGGAGAATATCCCTACGGGCCTATATTTTCAGTATAGATAGGTGTTGTGTATTTTTTTGTAAAACAAATTAAAAATCTTCCTTGCAAACAGGCTACACAGTGGCTCACATTAATATTAGGTCACCGATGATTAACGCAGTTTCATGGCCTTATGTTGCATTAGAAATGAAGATAAACATAAAACGTATTGCACAATCATTCTTGTGTGCTTTAAATGAAATAGTAGCCAATAACTGAAATGAGCAGTGCAAGTTAATTAAACATAATATTTTGTCCTCGCGTGCTGCATAAGTACGCCACTTTAATATTCGGCCAGTTGTGGTGGACGCGTGGCACAGGCACGATGCACATTGCGTTCGTACCTCGTGTCTTTCCCTGCACGCTCTCTGCACTGAGAGATTGTATTGGGCAGCTCTGATGGCTGCGTCAGTTTCCAATTTAAACTTCGCAGCTACCAGCCGGTAGGCAGTGCCCCTAAAATTGCGCCGTTAGTTACAACACCACGCGCGCACAAAACTACGTGAAATTTCAGTGGTGGTTCAAGTGTTTAAAAGCAGAACTTTTCGCAGGACGTTAGGCTAAAAGAAGTACGTTTTACGATTTTATTTGGCGTCTCGCATCCTGCAAGCACAGAGCTTTGAAAGAAAGCACTGGCCTGCTAAAAGCACCCTTGTGTGTAATGGGCCGCCGGCGAGGTCTGGAGGCGATCAACGCCCCCGAAGATGACGAACGTACGAGGATAGGACGCTCGTTTTCCTGCTCGCACGAGCCTCGCGTTTCGCGGAACTGGCCCGGTGCAGCTGGCGAGTGTGCACTCGCTCCGCCCATCACGACGCCAGTTCAGCGAACGCTTATTAGCGATTCTGCAGCGTCCCATCTCCTCCCTTCAATCACGCGAAGAACAGCAGAACCCTGAACCCATTGACCTGCTCTTTTAATAGCCCCCACCATGTTGCAGCTGGTTTTTTTTTCCTTTAACAGAACTATACGAACCTCACACAAGGTTTAGTATCTTTCCTAGAGCCCCGGCTCAATCTCAAACCCCTGGTGGGCTGGATATTGAACTGTATACTATACAGCGACGTAGCGCAAACCGTATGACTATCTGAAAAAAAAACTATATGTATCAACCGTAGAGTGAATATGGGGTAGAGCGATCGCACTGGCTTCGCAAACCCAGTCCCTGTGCCCCAACATCGGAGTGCTTTTCTGCCAATACGACTATCATAAACGACGTGGATATGATTTTAAATTAGAATACTATTTATGTAAACAAGTTATTAATGTTTCTGTACTTCCTCTAACCAATTTGTAATGCAGTTTAATTAAATTCAAAATGGTAAAATTACTTTATTCATATGAAAGTGTTTTTCGAAAATTAAGATAATAAACAAACACGTTCATTACCGTGGGCCATGCGACTTTGACAGTTGTATTGCTTTGTGGTAGGTCAGTGTTGGGTACATGCGTAGATGACGAAAAATAGGCCTACCTCATCTTTAGTCTACGAGATAAACAGAACTGGGGGTTTATTCTAAGTTTCTCGGGTAGTCTATCGGCAGGTCTCGATGTCGATCTCGACAGTCAGCGCTCCTGCCGATCCGTAGACGCTGTTTGAAACGATCGGGAGCAAAATATACCCAAATAACTATTCCAAGCGCACTATCGTTTCGCGACTTCACTCCCTCGGCAATGTTCGGGTTTTATCGACAGCCTTACGCTCCCAGCCGTGTGTTCAGGCAGGCAACGTGACAAATGCAAACACACATTGTGCCTGTGCATTTTAAAAGTGCACATACATATTTTTATTATTCATACGTTGTCTCATATAAAACACGTACTATTCCATTTATAAAAGCGTAACGCGGGATATTTAGAGTGAAATTTCTCGACATGGCTACTACCTCATCGTATGGTTGGACGCTTGGCTGAGGAAAATGGTGACACGGTGAATGGGTAATGCGTTGTATACACAGGTTTGGCAGCTGAATACAGTACTCGTTTTAAAGTAACATACTGTTTCACGTATAAAAACGACTGTTAAAAGATGCGATAATTCGCTACGTAGTGGTCCCATCTAAAAGACCACTTAAATAAATTTCACTGTGATGTGCGTAAGTTGATAGAAGACGATACGTAAAATGTCGTTTTAATAAATAAAACTATAAAGTTTGCTTAGAAAATTACGTTAGGCATAAAAAACAGATCTACATAACAAAAAGTGTTTAATTTATTATTTTAGGAACGCACGAATGTCCGTTACCACTAGTGAAGTAACGTACTTCTTACAAAAAAAACCGTATAGCTTATATAGTAATTTCGCTGAATGGGGGCACGAGCGTATTTAGATTCTTACCTGATATGTCTGTAGTTACGTTCAACACAACCAGTCTAACTATCGAAACAGATTTTGAATTTTGCCGTAATTATCAATTATTGTTACGGAGGTGTGTAAATACCCTCGGAATATCAAATAACTGGAAGGAGTATAACTATAAGCTTTTCACGGTTAATTTTTCACTTTTGAAATTAACCTTTGAGAAATGTCACTGCCCCCACCTGCATGGATTTTAACGGACGCCCAGTAAAGTTGGTAACGATGGAGGNCGAAGAACAGCAGAACCCTGAACCCATTGACCTGCTCTTTTAATAGCCCCCACCATGTTGCAGCTGGTTTTTTTTTTCCTTTAACAGAACTATACGAACCTCACACAAGGTTTAGTATCTTTCCTAGAGCCCCGACTCAATATCAAACCCCTGGTGGGCTGGATATTGAACTGTATACTATACAGCGACGTAGCGCAAACCGTATGACTATCTGAAAAAAAAAACTATATGTATCAACCGTAGAGTGAATATGGGGTAGAGCGATCGCGCTGGCTTCGCAAACCCAGTCCCTGTGCCCCAACATCGGAGTGCTTTTCTGCCAATACGACTATCATAAACGACGTGGATATGATTTTAAATTAGAATACTATTTATGTAAACAAGTTATTAATGTTTCTGTACTTCCTCTAACCAATTTGTAATGCAGTTTAATTAAATTCAAAATGGTAAAATTACTTTATTCATATGAAAGTGTTTTTCGAAAATTAAGATAATAAACAAACACGTTCATTACCGTGGGCCATGCGACTTTGACAGTTGTATTGCTTTGTGGTAGGTCAGTGTTGGGTACATGCGTAGATGACGAAAAATAGGCCTACCTCATCTTTAGTCTACGAGATAAACAGAACTGGGGGTTTATTCTAAGTTTCTCGGGTAGTCTATCGGCAGGTCTCGATGTCGATCTCGACAGTCAGCGCTCCTGCCGATCCGTAGACGCTGTTTGAAACGATCGGGAGCAAAATATACCCAAATAACTATTCCAAGCGCACTATCGTTTCGCGACTTCACTCCCTCGGCAATGTTCGGGTTTTATCGACAGACCCACCACCGCAACTCTCTTCCGCTCCCACCCGTGTGTTCAGGCAGGCAACGTGACAAATGCAAACACACATTGTGCCCGTGCATTTTAAAAGTGCACATACATATTTTTATTATTCATACGTTGTCTCATATAAAACACGTACTATTCCATTTATAAAAGCGTAACGCGGGATATTTAGAGTGAAATTTCTCGACATGGCTACTACCTCATCGTATGATTGGACGCTTGGCTGAGGAAAATGGTGACACGGTGAATGGGTAATGCGTTGTATACACAGGTTTGGCAGCTGAATACAGTACTCGTTTTAAAGTAACATACTGTTTCACGTATAAAAACGACTGTTAAAAGATGCGATAATTCGCTACGTAGTGGTCCCATCTAAAAGACCACTTAAATAAATTTCACTGTGATGTACGTAAGTTGATAGAAGACGATACGTAAAATGTCGTTTTAATAAATAAAACTATAAAGTTTGCTTAGAAAATTACGTTAGGCATAAACAACAGATCTACATAACAAAAAGGGTTAAATTTATTATTTTAGGAACGCACGAATGTCCGTTACCACGAGTGAAGTAACATGCTTCTTACAAAAAAAAACCGTATAGCTTATATAGTAATTTCGCTGAATGGGGGCACGAGCGTATTTAGATTCTTACCTGATATGTCTGTAGTTACGTTCAACACAACCAGTCTAACTATCGAAACAGATTTTGAATTTTGCCGTTATTATCAATTATTGTTACGGAGGTGTGTAAATACCCTCGGAATATCAAATTACTGGAAGGAGTATAACTATAAGCTTTTCACGGTTAATTTTTCACTTTTGAAATCAACCTTTGAGAAATGTCACTGCCCCCACCTGCATGGATTTTAACGGACGCCCAGTAAAGTTGGTAACGATGGAGGNTAACCTTTGAGAAATGTCACTGCCCCCACCTGCATGGATTTTAACGGACGCCCAGTAAAGTTGGTAACGATGGAGGGAAGGTAGTTTCATGTCGTAGTTTTCAAATAAGTGTGAAGTGAATATTTGTGAACCCGGAAATTATTTATTTTGCTTTCGGTTTTTTACTGCATACAAGTGTAAGGATTATCAAATTTGTAAAATATTAAATTTTCTTATAACTCCACACTTTCCCTCGACCGACGCGTAAATAAAGTGATCAGACCTACGGCAATTTTAATTATAAATGTGGCGGAAGAATACGCATTGTGCATACAAGTAGATCTTGGCAGGACTTTCAAAAGTGCTTAGTTTATCGCGAACAACCTATGATTTTAACTATGTACGTACGCTTTTCCCGAGTTGACAAACTGAATTTGATGACCTAGAACTGTTTTATCACGATTGAATGGCATTTTGTAACAAAGAGCANTCCCGAGTTGACAAACTGAATTTGATGACCTAGAACTGTTTTATCACGATTGAATGGCATTTTGTAACAAAGAGCACGCAACATTCGTAAATACTTAATAACATTACAAACTGGAGTTCTACTTAACCTCCACAGATCGTCTGAAACTCAAACGAAACAAATATGACGACCGCACTAAGCAGCTTCGCATATACTTGTCAAAGATAGCTACTGGAAGACGTCACAGGCGAGGCCAAGCATGGACATGTTTACAAGGTGTATCTGAATTAGACCGACACAGTCTTCGGCTGCGGGTGAATTACGAAAAAAAGGAAGGGAAAACTTGTATATCGGACGAGTGACTCGCGCCTATTTTTCCGCATCTATGCAACCCGCACACGATATTACCCATCTATCTAACATCATTCGGAGCTGAACAACACGTACGCGTTGATTCGTTGTCTTCAGTACAGTAAGCTGTGAACGGATAGTGTTATATCATCAGCAATGCGTTGAGAAGCAGTCACTTTTCAAAGAATGCTCGTCCGATCATTGTGTTCAAACAGATTATCACGATGTTTACCGAATATGTTGGTACGTGACGATGGCGTCCTTAGTAACACAATCCGTCTCTCTTCGAGCCATTGTGTTTCTTCACGTGACATAAAATTACAATCAACGCGTAGGTGCTGTTTTGTAGCGATTCTCTATTTTCGCGCCGCTGATTGGCGCAGGCTGACAACGCCCGCTGTCACGGTAACGGGTCACCCTCGCTACTAGTCATCCCAAAAGTAACAGCTCTCTGGAAGTCAGTCACGAGTTAGTGTCTGTTGCGTGCGTATCAGGACGGTGTATTATGGCGCAGTCTAGGAAGAGAGGGAAAACTATACACAGCGAAGCGATGGAGGTGATCAGACATGTGATAAATAAATGTGACGAAGAAGCTACTGATGGTCAAATAAAGCATGTATTATCTCAATTAAATCTGCGTGCATCAGAATACACTGGNGCGTTTCTTCATGTGACATAAAAATACTATCAACGCGTAGGTGTTTTTTTGTAGCGATTCTCTATTTTCGCGCGGCTGATTGGCGCAGGCTGACAACGCCCGCTGTCACGGTAACGGGTCACCCTCGCTACTAGTCATCCCAAAAGTAACAGCTCTCTGGAAGTCAGTCACGAGTTAGTGTCTGTTGCGTGCGTATCAGGACGGTGTATTATGGCGCAGTCTAGGAAGAGAGGGAAAACTATACACAGCGAAGCGATGGAGGTGATCAGACATGTGATAAATAAATGTGACGAAGAAGCTACTGATGGTCAAATAAAGCATGTATTATCTCAATTAAATCTGCGTGCATCAGAATACACTGGAATTTATATGAGAAGTGTTTCCAGAATTCGCAAAGAAGGTGCCGATGCTTGTAACAGTTCGCTGTCAACACCAGGCAAACACCGAAAGCGTCCGCATGAAAGAAATGTGCGCTGTGACTCATTTGATAGGAGAGTAATCAGAGACGTCATTCATGATTTTTACTTAGTACAGAAACAAGTACCAACATGTCCTAAGCTTCTCGTTGCTTTGAGAGAAAAAAATCTATTTACCATGGGGTGTTCACACACTCAGGCGGATACTGAAAGAAATGGGGTTTAAATGGAAACGGTATAACAGTTCTCGGAAACTATTAGTGGAAAGACCACATATTGTCCACTGGCGTTTTAAATACTTAAAATCAATTCTCCAATACAGAATGGAGGGACGCCCCATAATTTACATTGATGAAACCTTGGTTGATAGTAACATCACATTTAACAAATGTTGGCAAAGTGATACTGAACGTAGTGTNCGGGCAAACACCGAAGGCGTCCGCATGAAAGAAATGTGCACTGTGACTCATTTGATAGGAGAACAATCAGAGACGTCATTCATGATATTTACGTAGTACAGAAACAAGTACCAACATGTCCTAAGCTTCTCGTTGCTTTGAGAGAAAAAATTGATGTTCCATGGGGTGTTCATACGCTCAAGCGAATACTGAAAGAAATGGAATTTAAATGGGAACGGTGTAACAGTTCTCGGAAAATATTAGTGGAAAGACCGCACATTGTCCACTGGCGTTTTAAATACTTAAAATCAATTCTCCACTACAGAATGGAGGGACGCCCCATAATTTACATTGATGAAACCTTGGTTGATAGTAACATCACATTTAACAAATGTTGGCAAAGTGATACTGAACGTAGTGTGTTAACCAACNTCATATGTGCGAACCCTATCCCATTGAACTAGCGTGGTCTAAAACAAAGAGACTAGTGTGGGAAAAGAACATTACTGCTAGCTTGTCGTTAACAAAGCTAATGGAAATCACGACGGAAGCAATATCTTCCGTCACTGAAGAAGACTGGCAAGGATACTGTTCGCATGTCCAAAATATAGAAGCAGACTACTGGCAAAAGGACTGTCGTGTGGAATACGCAATATACAGTTTTGTGATATGCCTAGGCCGTGACTCCAGTGGCTCGAGTGATTCATCTGACGACGAATTTTCCTCTNACTATTTCGCATTGACAAACTTTCAAAACTTCACGGACACGATGTTCTTAGACTTCCTCCTTATATGTGCCAACTTAATCCCATTGAACAAGCGTGGTCTAAAACAAAGAACTAGTGCTGGAAAAGAACATTACTGCCAGCTTGTCGTTAACAAAGCTAATGGAAATCACGACGGAAGCAATATCTTCCGTCACTGAAGAAGATTGGCAAGGATACTGTTCGCATGTCCAAAATATAGAAGCAGACTACTGGCAAAAGGACTGTCGTGTGGAAGACGCAATATACAGTTTTGTGATATGCCTAGGCCGTGACTCCAGTGGCTCGAGTGATTCATCTGACGACGAATTTTCCTCTTCCGAATCGGAACTGACGCTGCCACTTCCCGAAAGTGAATAAATTATCACCGAACAACAACATCCACTGTTTGAGATAAGTGGCAAGAGTATCTCCTTTCAGAGTATTTTAAAGTTATGCATTCCTGATCTCAACTGTTTTCGCCCTAAATTTGTGCCATCAAAATTGTTTGCATGTCACTATAGTTGTTTCGCAGATATTCAAGTAAAATAATTTAAGTTTGGTCATGCTGAAATTCTTCAAATTAGTGTTGATAATGTGAAAGATGTTTTGAAAATTGTAACTATTGTGAAATGTGATTAATTTTCTTACGGGAACAGATTGCGAATACGTACAACAAATAGCTTGCTTTAAAAATTTGTACTTCAAACACAATGCAAAACATTTCGCGCACCAGGCAGACGGGTGCCTAAAATAGTGAATTTAAAGAATACTGTTTAAAAAAAAAATAGAGACGTATAGCATAACATTATGGAATATGTTTGTATGCGTGTCGTATGAAAGGAAAATCTCCCTGCGAACTGAGAGTTTTATTACTGATAGTACGGGCTAGAGACTACGGTGGCGACATTGCAGCCCACCGGGCCCACCCGCCTTGCACGTATTCCATAGCCTCGCGTACTCGTGAGCACTGGACTATACACGGCACGGTACTCGTGCTACACAAGAGACTATTATTGTACAGATGAGATGTTGTGTTAGATGTGTAGTCATGTGTGCGGGTTGCATAGATACGGAAAAATAGGCGCGGGCAACTCACCCGCTATATTTTTAAGATCGAACATTGAATGTCTGGAAAATGTGGAACGGAACAAAGATCTGTAAACGCCACAATACTTGTCTGTCGCTAAATTATTTAATGGAAATATCACGGTTAGTACCCTTAGCTCGACTAAATCTCAATGACGGTGGAGTATACTTGGGATTTAAAATATGGATTATTAACCCTCGTGTCGCTATTAAGTTTACACGTTATCCAGACACTCAGTGATGCATCTCCAGTGTTTGTCANGGATTATTAACCCTCGTGTCGCTATTAAGTTTACACGTTATCCAGACACTCAGTGATGCATCTCCAGTGTTTGTCACGAACTTGTGCTTCAGGTCCAACTACAAATATATGTACCGCCCTTACGATTCACTGTAGACCATAGGTCGTATATATGTTTTCGCGTTTTTTTCCCCATTCGTGATTAACCTGTAGCCGAAGTTTGTAGGTCTAATTTGGAAACATTCTGTATAATCGAAGAGAATACGGACCCGGCAGTTATTAACTGCCCAGTCACACACTACATACAGGGAATAAAAATAATATTGGAACAGTAAATACTAGTTCATCTACTTTAATCTGTAGCTATTTCGTGCATAAACCTAGAATACATTTTTCAAGGTGTTTATTAGTAAAGGCAGTTACCGTAAGTACAGCCATAACCCGTTACTGTAGTAAAGTAAGCCTATGAAGTTAAAAATAGTGAAAGCCTACACATATTTTACGTTACAAATATATCGGGACAGTGGTTACATCTCTCTCTTCCATACGACTGGAACCGCGTACCATACGGCAGTGCACGCTGCAATCCAGCAGTCTCGCCTTCGCCGTTAACAAGAGCGGTTCGCTAGCCACATACGGCGAAGAGGCAAGAGTACTTCGTTCTAGCAAAGGCAACTTGTTATCTTCAATCACGAGAAAGGTAAAAGCCGCAGAGAAATAGCTGAAATACTTCAAATGAAGAAAAGTACAGTTGTAAACACACTCAAGAGATACGCAGATGAGGACCGAATTGATTTAATTCCGCAACCTGGTCGTTCACGAGCACTGACAGCTCGAGAAGAGACACGGATTGTCAGGAACGTGAAGAAGAACCCTAGGTTAAGTTCTCCGACACTATGCGCCGAGTTAAACGAAAGTACAGGCAAGAAGGTAAATCCCCAGACAATAAGACATTTCATCAAAAGGGCAGGATTGAATGGCCGGGCAGCCAGAAAAAAAAAACAATTTCATAACAAAAGAAATAGGAGGAAGAGAATCAAGTTCACAAAATAATTCATTTGCACAGGTGAAGAGTTGTTGCAGAACGTAATATTTGCTGATGAGAGCAAATTGAATATCCTTGGTTCAGATGGAAGGACAATAGTTTGGCGCAAACCCAATACAGAAATGGAAGCAAACAGTCTCCTGCCTACTGTCAAACACGGTGGAGGCAGTATCATGGTCTGCGGGTGCATGGCGGCCACTGGGGTAGGAGAGGTAGTGTGTGTTGAAGAGAACNCGATGGAGGCAGTATCATGGTCTGCGGGTGCATGGCGGCCACTGGGGTAGGAGAGGTAGTGTGTGTTGAAGAGAACTTGAACGAAGCAATATACTTGGACCTCCTGAACAAACATCTCCATACAAGTGCCTAGAAATTGTGACGTAGGGACAAATTCATGTTCTATGAGGACAATGATCCCAAGCACGCAGACGTCGGGCAGATGTGGTTGCTGCACAGTTGTCCTTCAGTGCTCCATCCACGCCCACAGTCACCGGACTTGAACCCAGTAGAGAATTTATGGCATGAGCTCAATAGCAGAGTCCGGTCTACATCAGCAGTACCAAAAGAACACCTTAAAAGGCGACTTGCAGAAGAATGGGCTAACATCGCAGTGGAATATGCGAGAAAATTGACTAAAAATACACCTAATCACCTTCGTGAGGTTATAATGCGTAAAAGACATCCTACGAAATATTAAAATTTCATGAGAAGAATTGAGTGGCTTTCATTATTCCCTGTTATCTGTCCCAATTCTTTTGTGACACAAAACTGTATATTTTATTTAGTTTATTATGTTGATTAGTTGTAAGTTTATTTTGTAAATGCGGTTTGTTTCTGGAATATTACTGTTCAACTTTATTGGTGTGTAACAATATTATTCACATATAATATTTCTGTTAAGACTATGTAAACCAAACGATGTAAATAATACTGACGGTTCCAATATTTTTTGACATGAAAAATGTGTAGTCTTTCAATAATTCTTACTTAATAGGCGTAGTTTACTACATCAACTGATTATGGCGGTATTTATGGTAACATTCCTTACTAATAAACACCTAGAACAATTTATTAATAGTTCTATGTACGAAATAGCTATAGATTAAAGTATAAAAATGTAGACCTACTAGTTTGTACTGTCCCAATATTATTTTGCTTCACTGTAGAGATACAGAGGCAGTTTGAACTTTGTTGTGGTGCCAGAAGATAAGGCAGATTCGTAGTCAAATAACGCCAGCTCACGTCTCAAGCGGCTTTTCCACCGTCTCGTTTCGGAGAGCAGGACACCATATCTGACTTAACAGTTGGGGTGTTTGTCAAACAAGCGGGCTGTGGAAAAACCCCCTTATTTTTGTCTGTCCGTCAAGCATGTTCGTGGCGATGCTCCTCGCCCGTTTGTTAGGAGATCAAAGAGACCGACCCAGCAACCGGTTTTCTGATTGTGAAGAGACGGGCAGTGACAACAGTTGCACGCGCGCCGTCCCGAAGTACCAGGAGGCACGTGACGTCACTGTGCTCGCACAAACACGCCCCAGTGGAAATGTAGCTTTAACAACCGGGGCGGGGGGGGATGTTAGGTCAGTGTGGAGAGAATGTCTCGTGTATTTGGAACGCTGCGTGATTACCGGTATAGTCTGTCTCACGAATGTAAGCACATTTTGTTGACAGGTTCTGAACCTGGTGCTAGTGGCCTCTCCAACTCTAATCTATTTATACGGGTTTTTATTCCAATGTGATAAACCTGGAAACGAGTAAACGTACCCCGATGGAGACCTGTATAGGACACATCGGGAGACTAGCGACTCACCGACACACTACATGTGAAATTAATTAGCACACTTGCAAACAACATTTCATTTCAACATGCTAGGCATACTACACGACACAAAATTCACTCCAGCCGGGAGGCTGGAGGGGAGCTTCACACCCCGCCGAAAACACGAAAACATAATTGTATTTAAAAATAGGCAACACCAAATAACTCGCCTAAATAAGGGCCCGGTGCCCAAAGCCCCACAGTACACTGCCCCTGCCGCCGACCCAATGATTTGAGAAAGTGTCAGGGTGCATTTGCTTCACAAACACCTAGTGAGTTATGGAAGTTTCGGCTTCCGGTCTCACAACACTAAATGCCATCCGGTGGCGTATGGGGGTTCGGTGGCGGCAGGTTCTGAACACGGAGTAGGGAGGTTTTTAGAGCGGAAAGTGCCTTGTATTCAAATCGAACTCTTTCACTAGCGGCACCTATCTCATGGGGACGGAACTACGAGCTGAAAGAGGTATTGGCTGCATCGACGTACGTTACAAACGAAACTTTTCCCTCTATCATATGATGTTATTGCAATGCTTGATAATTTACATCGTCGATAGATACTTTTTTTTTTAAATTTGCTTCACGCTTCTATTACTTTTCAGTGTGCAATCTTGAATAACTACTGAGCGTTAAAATTTGAATAACCATGCAATATACCAGTTTCAGTATTTACCTACATCGATCGCTCATATGTTATAATTAGATAAAAATATTGTTTCCTGGAAGTGAATAATTTCTCATCAATACATTCAACACGTTTTCTTCACGCGAGGTGTAAGACGTATTTAATTTCACATATTTCAAGACAGTCGGAACACAACACAGTTTCTTCTTCACTTTCTGTAATTTTTTTTCAATAATTATATTAATATTTAAGCACAACAAAAACAATTATCTGTAAGCGCCATTAAAACCACGCGTGTCACAGTTCTGCTCTGATTCTGATTGGCTGGACAAAGACGCGCGAGGTTCGTTACTGGAGCCGTCCATCTTTTGATGACGCAACTTCTTGAGATCACAAAGGAATCATTTCGCCCATTGGTGTTTCCTCCCTCTGGTTATGAAGGCGGCCCAGTTTACAGTCGTTCCCATGGATACAGCAGTCTCTCTTCCCACCACAGATGATGTTTACATAAATTCATGCAGCCGACTGTCAGTCTGCCCAGTATATCTATCAACACTGTTTTGCCATGGAAATAACTGTATAACGCTGTTAACGTTAAACTGAGCATTTTTGAAATACCTGCTTAAGATCTACTTGTATGCACATTGTGTATTCTTTCGCATACGTAAAATTAGCATTGCCATTAGCCTAATCACTTTATTCGTGCCACGACAAGTGAAAACTGTGGAATTATTAGAAAAATACATCTTTCACAAATTTGATCATTCTTACACGTACAAAAAATAAACAGAAAGTAAAGTGTAGCATTATAATATTCATAAATGCTTAACTAAACACTTTTAATTCAGCGTTGAGACGTGGAACTACTTTCCCTATGTCGTTGCCACTTTGTGTGTTCGTTAAAATATGTGCTGGCAACGCACCCGTGACATTTCTCGAAGGCTGATTTCAAAAGTGCAAACAGCCTTTTCAGAACTGTCGAAATGTGTAATTGTTTGCGAGGCAGACTATAGCAGCACTTTGCTGGGAAATAGTTCGGGTTACAGTTTGTGTGTGTGTTGATGTTATCAACGGGGCGGGTAATGGGGGTACGTAGGTCAGCAGTGTGTTCTAAGAAGCACGTGTTTTGCCCGGGTCGTAGTCCCTCTTGAGTCAGCAAGTGCTGGAATGTGGAACTCCCCCGGGGCACAGACAGACTGCGGGTCTCCACTTGCTCCACTGTGACTGCCTGCTCATGGTGGTCGAGCCTGTCGCACTGTGACATCTGTCAAACTGCTTTAACGCTTTCAGGCCCACTTTGGTTTACAGTTTCAGGTGTTGCAAACAAAATATTTAATGATGCGTGCCAGGGGCGTAGTCAGGAATTTACTTCTGCGAGGGTGGGGACAAAAAATTTCTTTAGTTGAAATAAAATATGAAAGCTGTAATATTAAAAATTATTTGTGCAAAAATAATATTTACAACCAATGGGTTAATATAATGAGATGAAACCACAAAATGCTATAAACATCATTTTCAAGTGGAACCACGCGTTACTTATATTAAAAAAAAATAAAAGTTGTCATTTACTTAAAAATTTTATTTTTGAATATTTTATTTTCATTTTGGGAAGGGGGGGATATGTCCCAAAATTATCCTCCCTCCCCCTCCTTATTCTAAGCCGCTGATACGTGCCGTACTTAAGTTGATACAACACTTGATTGGTTGTCACAGCCATTGAGCTGTAGGCTATGTTCGGCTACAGTAATATGAATCAGTTATAACCCAAACCAGTAAGACGGTTTGCGAATCATTTACCGACAGGTAAGATCATTGGTCACTGAACTTCTCAGTGTACAACACAGACCAACAATTACCTACACGTGCGTAATGTACGCAATTGTGTACACTGGGTCTTAATGAGGTAAAGAAAGTTTGTGAATTAACATTTGATGGTTTTGACGTTAGCGATACGTTCTTATTGCCTCTTCGTCTGAAAAATTTGGATTGCTCCAGTTTCCACGATAAAATTTTGAAAATCGGACGTGTTCTAAAATTTTGATGTTTGACGGGCTCAGACAATCAGAATCGTGCATTAATAAAAATGGCCTTTTGCTAATCACGAAACTTTGAAATGACTTAAAAATAGCTGAAAACGAAATAGAGTTATGAAGATGTATAGATAGGGGTACCAGATATAAGGTACCAAAAAAGAGGACATGTTTAAGTAACTGGTATTAAAACAGAGGATACGTGCAAGAAAATGACACGAAGAAAGCGGACGCATAAATTTACAGTGGAAATTTACAAAATCCTTATATTACGACGCAGATCAGTTTAAAATAGATTACAATGGTGCAAAATTGTTTCCAAAAATAGGTTCCATATAACTTTTAAGTAATACAAAATATATTTATTTGCAACCAGATAAAGTGATAATCATGTTTGCTCTGAATATGGAAGTCAGTTCCATTTAGTTTGTAGGCACTACAGAATATTTTGCCAGCAAATAATATAAAAGTATTCACACAAAACATATGTACATTAGCACTGGACACAATTTTTAAATCGAAAGGTAATTATTCTCTACATCACAGGTTCAGATATATTTCGATCGTATTTCTTTGACATTTTATTTGTTCCAACAAGTTTTTGTTTCCTAGCAAATCATCGTGAAATTTTGAACAGATTAAGTAAGCACTTCTCAACTTAGGCATGCAAAAAAAAAAAAACAGTCAAGGAAAAATATAGGAGTGTTGACGAAGATAAAATATATACTTAATATTCTCCACTAAGTTTTTACTTTTGCAGGAAGTTCGTTGGCGTCGTTACTAGATGTTTAACGGCATATAAAAAAACCACAGAAAAGTAAAGCTTGGCTGTCTTTCTTTCACGTTTATTGGAAAAGAGGGCATTTCTACTTTTTTTTGTAAACCCGGCCGGACAGTTTACAAGGCCTGAAAAAGAGGACATGTCCGGGTAATAGAGGACGTCTGGTAATCCTATGTGTAGGTGATGTATATAAGCTCTCTGACCACGAATGCAATATTAATAACTAAGGTGCAATAGATTATTTAGTGGAGGGAATGTATCTGATAAATAAAATTTAAATTTAGTAAACAGGTGAAAATAAATTGAAACATTAGTTCTATTCGTAATATTTCTCCATGCTGTGGGCTGCATGGAAACACAACAGCAGTATCTTCGTCAAAAAATAGTTTCTGAATCAAAATTCAGACTGGATCCTCCTAGTAAAAAAAATTTGAGTGTGTGACAAATTTTGATGTTCGTACTTCGTCTTAAAATTTTATTGTCAAATGTATTTAAAGGGGAAAATTTTACAGTGTGAGAGTGGCTTTACGCAACAAGAATTGCAGCTCAGCGGTATAATTATGAGTTCATAATTAAGAAATCTAGGACCTAACATTAGAAAGTTCACACGATCAAAAACTTTGTGCGAAATTTATTCACAGTTGAATACTCATGTATTAGTTTTATCCAACGAAATTTTTCTTCGATTCTGACGTCAGTTGGCAATGTTGGTAAATGAGGTTTTAATGTTTTGGTTGTCTTCACATACATAAAATGGATTTTAGTAACATATTTGGTGATATGTTGAAAATTGATAGTGATTAAAAAAGAGATGGCATATTTGCTTTTCTTTAAAATCTTTAATTTCGTGATTTTAAAGATGTGGATAAACTTTAAAAGTTCTCTGGTAGTACACTGTCACCTGTTCGTTGCTCTAAATTTATATTTTTTTGCATTCCTTCGTTTTTGCATTTGCAGCCTAACGATGTTCCTCCATTTAAAATAAAGAACTTAGTCGATAAATTTCTACTCTGGTCGAATTGGCTGTTGCCCGATGCTCCCGCATAAGCAATAAAATATAGCCGTTTACATTATGCACTGTGTAAGGACTATCAATTGGCTTATTTTCAAACTACATTTGTCGGCGACGGCTGCTTTTTCGTGAGCAAAAAATTCCATGTGAAATTTAGTTCGTGCTAAAAATTAGGACAATTTCTGATATTCTGAATGACTTTTCCTGTTTTGAGTTGTGTTTGCTCGGAGGGATAAGCATGAATTTTGTTTTCTCTTTACAAAACATTAATGCATCTTAAATTAAATAAATGCATTGAATCATAAGCCTTTGTAAAATGTCTCGATTTACATTTTACAACAGTAAAAAACAACCGGAACCATTTTTAAACGATTTAAATATTACTAAGTTTTTCTAGTAAATCAATATATTTGACAGTGCTTTTAGACACCTCTCTGATCTCGGATCGAGATTTGGAAACACCAAATTCGGCGGTTCGAAATGAATTTAATTTCATCTCGATCTCCAGTCATGCTTTGAACTCGTATGGCGCAACACTTTTCTGTGTCGATCTAAGTTCAAGTTCGGACATGATCTCGGATCGAGAGATGAACCTCAATGGTGCAATTGGCCATTAACCGTGACTGGACCATACCGGCATTTGTTTTATAGCATACTTAACGAGTTTGTGAAGCTACGTGTACATACATCTTGCTTGCAACTAATTTCATGTTCAATCATGGGGCGGATCTGCCTTTAACATAACCATCGTGTTCACCTTGTCCACCACATCCTCATTTTGCACTTCAACCGAGTCATCTTCCTTCTCTTCTGCACGTCTTTACTCTACTCGACTCTCGCTCTCTTTCTCAGCCGCGGTGGCTGAGCGGTTAGACTGCCAAGGTGAACCTGGTTCAATCCCCGGTCGTGCCACTCCGGATTTTCGCAAGTGGGAATCGTGCCAGACGATGCCGCTGATCGGCGGGTTTTTCTTCTGGGATCCCCCGTTTCCCCCGCCCTTGTATTCCGGCGCTGCTCCATTCTCACCTCATTTCACCCTCATCGGCTCTCAAGATCTCGTTGTTAAGAGCCGCCCAAATCTCTCAACTCAACTCTTTCTGTCCCTTTCTCTCCGTCTCTCTCTCTCTCTCTCTCCCTCTCTAGATCATCGTGTTGGTCTTTGCCCTTCACATGTTATTCTAGTACCATGTTCGGAATCCTCCGACCTGTTTCAGATCACCATGTCTAATACACACTCTTGTTACGTACCAAACATTTTTTTAGGTTCGGGACGTCGAGTCTCTGTTCTTCTTACTGACACAAGTAGGCAGTATCCCTTTCAGATTGGATTTATTTTTGTTTTACCGTAGCTTACTTTACAGATCAAATATTTTAAAACATGAGCTGTCAGGGCGTATGGCGTGTATCTTAACACATTAAAGTCCGCCATATTTTTCCCCGTGCTGTTTTCGCTGCATCTCTAACCGTAATAAAGATCGAGTTATTATTTATTATGCTTCAGTCTCACGTGAGAAAATACAGACTTAAATTTGTCCATTCTGGTTTCTCTAAAGTAGTTCTGTATGTAACAACAGTGTATGGATTTTGATATCCAATCTTGAAAATCAGTTATAAAGAAATGTAAATAAACACAAGCTTGCAAGGATACCACCACTATAAAGGCACTCCTTTGGTGTTCCATTTTATCAATTTGGGAGGGTGCTCGGTTTCCAATACCCAGTTGCACCAATTACTGTACTGAACCGGGATTCTGAGTTCCAGGTTCAGTAGGATCTGAGTTCCAATGTACGAGTGTTGCACCAACGCGACTGGCCGAGTTCCGAAAGTTCGAAAATCATCTCTGGTCAAGAAGTGAACTCAATGGTTCAACCGGCCATAAGAGGTTGTTGACAGGTGGCTTACGTTCACGTCCCGACGTGAATTTTTTATGACCCCCCCCCCCATACGGGGAATCAAGTGATTCGGAACCCATTGTAGTCTTGGAGGATGTCCTGCTTATTTATATGCATCACCGTACGGCGAAAAACCCATACTATCAACTTCGTTTATTGTTTGGCTACTATACAGCGAGGATGCATTGTTCTATTAGGCTGTTCACGGTTAAATGGGCACTTCTGAAAACCCTGCTTAATACCTACTTGTATACACATTGTGTATTCATCCGCCTTATGTAAAATTGACATTGCCACGGGCCGCATCACTTTATTCACGCGTCGATCAAATGAAACTGTGAAATTATTAATTAAGTTTACAAATCTGCTAATTTTTACACTTCGGTGCATTAAAAAAACAGAAAGCAAAGAAATAATTTTAAGTTACCACAAATGGTTACCTATCACTTTTTATTTGACGTTAAGATATGGAACTACTTTCCGTCCATCGTTACTAACTGTACTGGGCGAATGTCACGCAGTGCGCCCATTAAAATATATGCATGCAAAGGCAGTGACTTTTTTTTTCTGAGGTTCATTTTTAAAGTTCTCACTTTATCCTGAACAGCCTTTCAACTTGATTCCTGATGATGCGCTAATATTTTTGTACTGTGTTATTAACGGCTAATGGTCTTGTCATATTGAAAAAGTGTGACTGTAAAACATTAAAAATCTATAGAGCCTTGCCACCGAATAAATTATAAAAATTTTTTATCTTCTCTGCTTATGAGGAACTCAGTTTTATCTCGCGTAAAAAAGGGTAAATTTATCTTGGTCGCACGAATTGTCGAGGAAATGCTGGCAAATACGAGAATGACGTAACGGACAAACATAAGCGACACGTCATGGTGTCTATTGGCCGCGCGTTGCTTTCCGAGTATAATCCATTCACGGCCACTTCACACTTTTCTGAAGCCCTGCTTAAGTTCTACTTCCAGGATATTCCTCCGCCTCCTGCAAACTAAGCTTGTTTCCGTAGGACAACGCACCGAATTCGTGCGCACTCAGTTGTAATGATATTTTGCATGTGAACTATTTCTTACTAGGGGTTATCAACACTCATGTTTTCTGACTGTTTTTCATCATATTTATTGTATATTAAGTATTATAATTTATTATAAATTAAATATTATAATTTATAAATAAAATACAGGTAAAACTTCAATTTAATGAAAAATAAGATACTTTAATGTTAACAGAGCTATAAAACGCTTGTGATACATGGCATGTTTAGGAAATAACTAAACATGTGCTACACGGGGTGATTTTTCAAAGGTTTGATTAAAAAAGTGTGAAAAAAACGCGAGTAGACTATACGAAATTTTTTTTTCGCGTTCGCGGCATAGTGATAGAGGTGACAATAACATACGTACCTAGCGCCCCATCGCCCCAATGCTCATACGCGCAGGGCGCTGAACCCCGCGTGCAGTGCTTCCGTCGTCACGCTTTCCGGTGCAAGTTAGATCTGTAACAGCGGGACTTCTATTTTCACTATTTTTTTAAAATTCGAATACACTTAATATGCTGAAAACAAAACCGCACGGGCTTATATGTTTATATACGTATATTTATTTGCTGAAATACGCTTAAACAACGAATACACAGAAAATATGTCCGGACTTTTAAGTTGCTAGGGCCAGGGAACTTAAATTAGAGTTGTAACTCAAGGATATAACGAGAAATCCTTCCGATTCATTTGTTCGCCGAAACCGGCCGAAGTAGGTTCTACGGTACTGCCAACCTTAGACCACATACTAAAAGACACATTCTCACTTTGTTATGTTGGTGGTATTGTAGACACCTCGTCAGCTGTTATAATTTTTGTATATTGTGATTTGTCCTGCGTTTTCTCTTATCCACAGTCAGTTCATGTCACAAATACATTTGAGCGAATATAAACTGTAACCGTGAATGTGAGACACTACATTATAACCCCGCTGTATGCGTATATTCATGGAAATACATGTGACACAAATAAGCAGACGCTAACGGCGTTTACCAAAGCAGTCTGTGCACCCCCACCATCTAAATTAAAATATGCAAATTAGTCATGAGTGTGTACAATATCTTATGAGAGAAACGACATGATGGTTTATTGTGTACTGCCTTTTACCCGCGGCTTCGCTCACCTGTTTGTAGTAACAAACTTGTAGGGAGAAATAACGGTCTTTGTTAGTAGACAGACACTGATCATAAACACAGAACAGAGCACTAACGATGTCATTTTTTGGTGCTAGAATCGCTCTTTTATATAGCCACTGGTCGTCATTTATATTTCTTTGTAGATCTGGGTAAACGCTAGCAATCAGTTCCGTATCACTCTGCACCAAATTACTAAAATCCACCGTTAGTGACACACAGCCCTCGGCATCTGTTTCTTACCGCCCATCCCCAAATTTTAATAGTTTATCAGCATAATGTCCTGTATCATCGTCATTGTAGAGGCGCACACTCATATTTGTCGTCAAACTGAATTTATCGACATTTGTCCATAAGCTTGACGACTTGATTTCATCTGCAGGTGTGCTCCTCTGAATCACTGGTAGAGTTTGGCGGAAGTCACCAGCCAGTAATACAACCATTCCTCCCATAATGTCTGTATTGCTTCGTATATCCTGTAGAGTTCGCTTTAAGGTCTCCATCGCTCTTTTGTGTGACATTGTGCTTTCGTCCCACAATAACAACTTACATCGACGCAGCATTTTACTCCAAAGGCTATTTTTACTAAAACAATTTTTCCTGAGGGAATGAGAATTTTTTTCGGGATAAAAAGTAGCCTATGTCACTTCCAGGCCCTCCAACTATCTCTGTGCAAAAAATCACGTCGATCCGTTGCGACGTTAAAGGACAAACAAATAAACACACTTTCGCATTTATGATATTAGTAGGATGAAAAATAGTATATAATTTGTTTAAATATTTAATAATTGTTTTAAATACCGAAGTTGTAAGAGCGTAGAACCTCGGCTTCGGGCAGACCTCGGGTATCTTCGGTAAGGTTTCGTTTTCCCTGTCTGGAGCTTGTCTCTCCGCACTTGTGGATGCACGGCCGGTCGCGCGGCTTGGCAAGCACGCCGACGAAGGAGAGGGGCGACACTTCCACGCATCGCGTCGAGCTCTTGTTTCCAGCTACGTATTGCAAACATGTGCTATTATTGCCGGCATTAAGACATTCGTCTAAGAGTTCGTATATCGGCTACCCTGCAAACCGAATGTATATAGAGAAAGAACACGACAGTGAAACAGATCTGGGAAGCCCGTGTTCACCGCGGTTTGCGTTGTCTAAACTCCAGGTGACTTGTTTCATTACGCAGGTTTTCTTACTATTCGTCTAGTGGAAAACTGGCATTCATAGTTTTAGAGGTTCGCTGCTAATACTTGTTACAGTTGGGCAGTGAAGACTGGCGACATCTCATTTGCGTTAACTCTTGTGTATTTTTTCAAGGCCTTCCCAGAAATTTTGAAAATCAACGATCTTGGTAAACACAAACAGCAGTCGTGGCACAAAAAAGCAAGATAAACCGTGCAACGATCGCTTAAGTTCACAAAATTGCCATTGCATAATTTTATATTACAAGTGTAATTATTTTTCATAGCACATAACAACAATAAATTGAGAAAAATATTTTGGCTGTTCCTAATATTAGAATTGCTAAGCATGTATGAATTTCCGCTTTATATTTGCTGTTGGCAACCCGACTGTGACCTGAGAAAATGAGTGACCCTACAGGGCTAAGCTTTATTCTACTCGGGTCGGGAAGCTAAATGCTTTTAGTTTGGCAACTAGAAATTTTCGCCGTTAGGATGCACTGGTGTCTCACGTGTACCGAATTTTTCCGTTTTGTGTATAAGTGAATGGGATATTTGCAATTTTCATAAAATAAATATAATTGTGTAACATATCCCGATTCGTATTGTGTTAGAACCTACGTAAAGAATGAACTTTGTTCTTAGCACTAGTTTGGAAATATAACGAAATATGCCCACTTGTTACATATTGTCTTAAAACTAAGTTTAGCAAAATGTTGGCATACACAGGGCTTTTAGGGCTTTCCTGTGCTGGTTCCTCAAGGAAAAGGAGAAATTACAAAGTTCCTTTTGATGACAGCTATGTTTATTTCGCACTGAAAATCGCAACGTTTTTCCATTGAAATAAGCTTCCTTATGAACGCTCAGTGCCAAACACAGTTGTCTTTTTGCTGCTTGCTCTTGTAAACAATATTTGAGGGGGTGAATAATAGTTGCAAAATAAAGTCAACACTTAAAACGTTGGCTGGTGCAAGTATCACAATTCGAGCCATACACGAACTTCTACACACGAATAAATATAATTTATCCATTTATCGCCAGTTTAAAAGCGACTTCTTCGGGACATCAGCGCATTTTGCTGCGAAAATTTCCCCTATGCCAAAACCTCCCATAAGAATTTTTGTTTCGTTCCTAACCTGAGTAGAATGAACCTCAACATAGCATACAGAACGTCGCCGCCCCTGGTCAGGGATTCCTAACACGAACGACAGTTTATCTTCTGCGTGCATGAAGTTGTACCCCGCCAGAATGCAGTCATTTGGAGCAGAACTGTGTATCAGCCAGGGCGCCTCTGCATAACCTGCCTAATTCAATTTCAAACGAAGCCTTAAAAATTATCTGCACACAACTGTGTTCTTTATAAATAAATTTGCCAGTCTGTAAAAATTCATCAAGTGATGCCTTCATTTGAAATGAATACGCGTGGCGCAAAGTTACATTTAACTGATAGAAAGTTTCCCTCAAGTGACTGTTTAGGCTATTCGCGATATCTTCACACCTCTCGAGTCAAACGTTTGAGAAATTGCCCCGTGTGTGACGACTTGTTTGGTTGTTTCCTAAATATCTCACATATCACAAGAATTTTGTACTCCTGCTAACATCAGCATATCTTGTCCTTGGTTAAAGTGAACTTTTACTTATATTTTACGCATTAATTTTAAATATTTCGTTGGGGCCGCGNCATATCTTGTCCTTGGTTAAAGTGAACTTTTACTTATATTTTACGCATTAATTTTAAATATTTCGTTGGGGCCGCGGTGTCGTAGTGGCGAGGGCGCTCACCTCTCGCCAGGGTGATCCGGGTTCGATCCCCGGCGGGCTTACCACTCGTGCTGGACGACGCCGCTTGTCGGCGGGTTTCCTCGGGAGTGCTCCCGTTTCCTCCGCGCATGCGTTCCAGCGCCGCTCCATATTAGGGCTTCATTCCGTGTAATATACGGGGATGACTGGCATCTACGGGTCTCTCCTCGCCCTCGGTGCACTCTCCACACGGAATTTATTTATTTGATATTTCGTTCATAATTTGTATGAATAAAAACGGGGATTAATTATGCGTGTTGGTAATGGCTAGTAAGAAATAGTTCTCATGCAAAATATTATAAAATTGTGTGCTTGCGAATGAGGTGCTTTGTCCCTTTGGTGTAATTTTGNGAAATAGTTCTCATGCAAAATATTATAAAATTGTGTGCTTGCGAATGAGGTGCTTTGTCCCTTTGGTGTAATTTTGCAGCCTTGGTTAAGCTTCGTTGCAATGAGGCGGGGGAATATCCTGAAAGGATAACTTAAGCAGGGCTTCACAGAAGTTGTAAGTAACCACGGGCGAACTACAGCTGGCTTGCTACTCGTGCCCGGAGACGGGACACATGCTCGAAACAGGCTGTCAGAAGGCGGGGCAGTCCCGTCACGACCTCCATCTCCCGTGACACAGCGCGATGGCACGCCAGGGCGGTNCGCTTCACGCTCGTCGGCTCTCAAGACCTCGATGAAAACAGCCGCCCAGATCTCTGACATGCCCCCCGGAGGCAGAGCTGTCACAAGACAGGGTACCGAGGTGCTCATAACTCGCAGGCGCTGGTCTACAAATTAATTTCCAGCCGGACAGACTTGGGTTGCTTCACAGAGCCGGTGGCGGGCCGCTGTGTTTTGGTTTGAGCTGGGCTCCGAGTTCTGCCCGCGCGGGACCGGCCGAGCCCGAGGATAGAGTTTCAATGGTTGTCCACGAAATTAACCTTAGAAAAAAGTCACACCTCCTACCTGCGTACATTTTAACGGGCGCACCGAGTGTCATACGCCCAGTAAAGTTGGTAACGATGGAAGGAAAGTTGTACCATATCTTAACGTCGAATAAAAAGTGTTAAGTAACCATTTGTGATAAACTTACAGTAGTAGTTNAGGAAAGTTGTACCATATCTTAACGTCGAATAAAAAGTGTTAAGTAACCATTTGTGATAAACTTACAGTAGTAGTTATTTCGCTGTCTGTTTTTTTTTAACGTATTGAAATAAAAATTACTAGATTTGTAAAAATATTTTCTTTAATAATTTTACAGTGTCAGCTGACCCACGCATGAATAAAGTGATGAGACACATGACAGTATTAATTTCACATAAGGCGGAAGAATACACAACGTGAATACAAGTAGATCTTAAGCAGGGCGTCCAAAAGTGCTCATTTTACCACGAACAGCCTATACATGCCATAGCCCATTCTTGGTTACTTCCAACTTTTCTGATGCCCTGCTGAAGTTCTACATCCGTCAGTCGTTGTTTGTCCCGTTCGTTCACGATCTTTTTCCGGCCGCAGCGATGTCGAAGATTTGATGTTTGACCGGATTCCCGATATTCACGGTACACTCGTGAAATTGTCGTACGCTAAAATCCAAATTGTATCGTTACCTCGGAGATGCTAAGTCCCATCTCTCGTGCGCCGACTATAACACCACGTTCAAACTCACTTTAATCTTGATAACCTACCGTTGTAGCAGTAATAACCGATCTAGCAACTTTGCAGACGCTTGTTGTCTTATATAGGCGCTGCCGACCGCATCGCGTTACCCTGATTGGTTCCATACCTCTGTTATTTGCATACGCACGCCTATACCAGTTTTTTTGGCTCTCCATTGTATATGGTCGTGCTATACGAGGCTAGTTTAGGACCATTTATATACAAAAAGTAAATAGGACAGGCTTGTCTCAAGTTTTCATTGCCAGGAATGAACTGTGAATAGTAAATGCAAAATATGTAGTTCCGTGTGCACGAATGCCGAGAACTGCGGTTACTGCATAATTCTTAATTCATAATTTTTCAGTTGTAAACCTAGCTTTAAGCCTCGTCTAATGGTTACCATAAGGAAACTTGCATGTTTATAATTGACGTTTACAGGTATTAAAAAAAAGTGCAGGTGTATATATACAAATATTTTAAATTGTGTTTGTAATTTTAAAAATTCCTTTTGTAAAAATACGAATAGGTTTCGCAGACTTCGTTGTTACGCTCAATTATTTATACATGTGTTTTGCGTTATTTGCTAATTGTTTTCGCGTGACATTAACATGATAAAATGTACGCCGCTGGTTGTGCCATCTGCTGCCAAACGCCTGTACTATTTGTTTTCGTTTGTCTGTGAAGTCTTGAATTCTGATTAAAATTAGAATATTATTTTTTAAAAATATTCTCCGGCCAGGAACCTGGCAAACTACACAAAAATTTCAACTAAAAAAATTAAGATTATTTTTTTTGCTAATATTTAACAAAGTAATATTAATAATGAATAGCAAATTACTAGTATTACGGCCTTGACCTTTGACGACAATTTCGGATGAATAAAAGTCAATAAATAAATTTTATTTTATCTGACTGACGTTAAATGCGGACTTGAAGGTTGGCCAACTTTGATTGCGTTGCGTTTGACGTTTAGCGTCGCGTTTGACGTTTAGCGTCGCGGCAACGTTTAACGTCAATTGCAGCCAGTGCCATTACTCTTCACAGATTTACGATTCATTGTAACGCGTTATCGGAGCGTCAACGCGATTATAGCCAAGCCTTTATTTTCTCCATGACCCCAGGGCGGCGGCGTTCCAAAACGTTGCTCTTTTTCTGTCCCAAAACAGTGAGTAAATGTTTTACTCGCTCCTGGTTGTCCCCCAAAATTACAACGTATACTCTGAGCGTCTTGGAGGATTAAACCTTTTACAAGCACTATTTCAGCGATTAACAAAAGTACAAACGGAATATAGTGGGAAGCTTAATTGAATTAAACAACCTGAAAGGAAAAGTGGACATTCTGGTTACATACACACACAGGAAAATTACAAATGATTTGAAGTTTAACTTTCATGTATATAACAATTTTTTTTTTTTAATGAAAGGAGTTGTGGAAAGTGATAAAGGAATTTAGGAATTTAAATTGGTTGCATAATCGGTACATATTTGCAAACGCAACATGCTATTTCCAGTATGCTTGTCCCAAAATTAAACAAGGGCCTTTCACTTTGTCTACTTTTTGTTTTCAAAATATCTTAAATTTTTATTGAATTCAATTCATTGAATGCTATATGATGTACGAACCTCATAATCGTGGCCATTTTCTCTTTAAANCAACCTGAAAGGAAAAGTGGACATTCTGGTTACATACACACACAGGAAAATTACAAATGATTTGAAGTTTAACTTTAATGTATATAACAATTTTTTTTTTTAATGAAAGGAGTTGTGGAAAGTATGCATGTCCCAAAATTAAACAAGGGCCTTTCACTTAGTCTAATTTTTGTTTTCAAAATATCTTCAATTTTTATTGAATTCAATTCATTGAATGCTATATGATGTACGAACCTCATAATCGTGGCCATTTTCTCTTTAAATNAATTTTTATTGAATTCAATTCATTGAATGCTATATGATGTACGAACCTCATAATCGTGGCCATTTTCTCTTTAAATTTATTGAATGTCCCGTTTTTCTTTAAGATTTTTGTTTAGAGAATGTTCTATATTTTCTCGAATCTAAAATTTAAATCGCTGATCACAACTTTTCTGGCATTTTTGATGAAAGTATCTCATAATGATAAGAGTTGTGTGCATACATTTAAAGTTGTTACAAAATAAGGACGCATGTTTTTAAAAAAGAAAATGTGTAATAATATCGTCTATTTCATGTAAGTGGGGTGAATTTGGACAGTTTTACGAAAGTAGCGCGGCCAAAATACTATATCCTTCCGCCACAGCTGTTTTGTCATAAAAAAAATAACGTTTGTAAACTTATATTACGAGTCCAGTGTACACTTGCATTTTCCTCGTGTTTCCTGAAAGACTGACGTTAGCTAACTTCCGTTTAGTGATCAATGTATATCAAAGAGCTGGGTTAGAGTTCCAACCTGCTTTATTTTGTTAATGGTATGTAAATATTTTGGGGTTTTGTTTATTTTATTTCGAGGGGGAAAAAGTATTGGCCCGTGAAAAAGGGGGG
>NQII01001930.1:366915-378850 GCA_002778355.1 Clitarchus hookeri | reverse complement strand
GGGGGGGGTGTATTTTGTTTGTCTTGCGTGAGACGGCATTTTTTGGGGTTCTTATTTATTGCAATAGAGTGCATTTTGAATTGCATATTGTTTTGATGGAACAGTGAAAATTTTGCTAGTTTGGAAATGACGTTCAAATGGTTATTACTTCGAAAGTTTTATCTTCAATGGAAGAATTAAACGCGATACATACGTTGCTTTTCGTACAGTTGCAGCAATAAGCACACAGCTGTTGGATTTGCAAATATAAACAAATATTATTTTTACATTACAAAAAAGTTGAAAGTGCGACTTTTTTTTTNACAGCTGTTGGATTTGCAAATATAAACAAATATTATTTTTACATTACAAAAAAGTTGAAAGTGCGACTTTTTTTTTTAGGCCAAGTGCATTTCAAACATTATAGTAACTGTTTATAATTACGTTATTTACAAAACACTCTAACTTACTGTTTGTAATGTGCAACCTTTTGAACATGTGTTTTTCTATGGGAATACTTNACAGCTGTTGGATTTGCAAATATAAACAAATATTATTTTTACATTACAAAAAAGTTGAAAGTGCGACTTTTTTTTTAGGCCAAGTGCATTTCAAACATTATAGTAACTGTTTATAATTACATTATTTACAAAACACTCTAACTTACTGTTTGTAATGTGCAACCTTTTGAACAGGTGTTTTTCTATGGGAATACTTGCAAGATCACTTCACTAAAATCACGTTTGTCCGTCACTGATATGAAATAATTTGCAGAATCATTCAGTAAAATCAACACTTCACCCGTTTCCTGAAACCAACAAACTTACACTTCGAAACGTAAATTATGTTCGTGCAGCTTCATGGCGAACGGCGGTTGGAAAATGCCGGAACGAACCGGCTTACGAAACGGTAAACATGTGCCGACGGTAAATTTCACTCAAGAAAATGCACTTAAACAGCACTTACAGCTGACTGTGCTTAATGAAAGCAAATACACAAAAACGAATTACCGATGAAATATTCCGACGACACTAACAAGGTAAGGTACTCTCACAGCACGTGCGCAATGGCGTTCGCCGGGCTGGAAACGTCCTACTCACCTTCGCGTTCGCAGCGCATGCTCCGTCGTAACTGCCGAACATGTTTTCAAAGCCAATTCACTAAAAAAAAAAAAAAAANAGTTTTAAATTACAACTACTACTTTATTCTGTGGTTATCATCAACATTGCCAACGTAACCTACACCCTGCAGCTGGTACAATATTTCGCAGACGTGTTTAAATACTGTGTAAGTTGGTCACATTGTCGGTCAAATTTTGCCCCACTTACATGAAATGAACAATATGATGATGGCCTAACCAATTATTTTCGTTCCGTGCGTGAGTCGAAAATACTTGTGAAAATATGCTTTTGGTATCTTTTTAAAACTGGTTTCATTAAAAAGTTTGTAATGGATTTTCATGTGGAGACTTGAAACTTATTGAATGCAATTCGCTGAAAGTAAAATTATGTGATTTTTTTAGTTGGATTCAAGTAATTGAGTTCAATAAATACTTGATTGTGTGAAATGGCCCTTAGTCTTGCTTTGCACAGCTGTTACTCTGCGTTACTTTGCTCCGGGAGCAGTGTTTCGGAATGCCGCCCGGTCGCGTGTGCAGGCAGATGCGTTGGCACATTCCCCTCACGTGTGCTGCTGGGAGTCCCCTACCCACTACACACTATGGCCGCATCACAACGGGCCGCTCCCACTTGGCATGGCAACTTGTTCGCCGTGAATTACTTGCGACTCACGCAATGAGTCTTGCATTATTTTCCGCACGTACGAAACTCGGCGAAATTTCCCGAAGTTTTTTTTTTACAGGTTGGTTTCATGTGGCCCTGCCCATGCTTTTATGCCATTTGTTCTGTCATTAGTTTTCTAGTGGCTTCGTACAATAGCTTGATTTTCTTAGTGAAGTGGTTCTCTCTTCTGTAATGATGAATTCATGCCTCCTTTCTAAGTTATTTATTTTGGAGGCACCTTAACGTTTCTCATAGTGTTACACTTTAATTTAACTTCCATGGAACATTACATTTTAAACTGTTTACGATTTATTTTGTTTGCATAACAGTTTCGTTTTTAGTCCAACCCATTTAAAATAAACTTTTAAAATAATTCTTTTTATTTTTTATAAAAAGTGCAATGTTTGGTTTTATAAAACTTAATTTGTTTAATGTGGATTATGTTTTTTATTATGCTTGTAAGGACAATAATTATAACATTTAGTAACATTTTTACCTTCCTAACTCTCAACACATCTATGTTCTTAGCAGCTGTTCACGGCAAACTGAGCACTCGTATGCACGTTGTATATTCTTCCACCATATGTAAAATTAACATTGCCATGTGCCTGATCACACCCAACTATGCTTATACATTCGCATAGGACTTAAATTACCATGTGTTAATTTTACTTGTCGGTGGCGATGCCTATGTTATGAATTTGACTACTACATATGAAACGGTTCGGGAATTACGTCAAATTATGCTTGTACTTTTCCATAGGACCTAAATGACCATGTGTTAATTTTCCTTGTTGGCGTCGATGCCAATGTTATGAATTTGACGACTAGGTCTTCAACTATGCTTATATTTTTGCATAGGACTTAAATTACATGTGTAGTTTATATCACTCTGAGATAATCCTCCCGACTTAGCATAGATTCGAAGAAAATCCCTAATGAATCCTCAATCCTCATTGCCCAAAAATGCGTCATTTAGCCACATTGTAAAGTCATTAAAAAAATTTATAAAAATAATATTTTTAAAATTTGTTTGGGAAATTAGGGAAATTTTTAGGGAAATTTGGGCGTTTTTGGGGGGCAAGAAGGGATATTTCGAGGGAAGAACGGGAAAAACACGCCATGTGGAATGCAAGAGCAAGAGGTGTCCCTGTGTCCCTGTCACGAAGCTGTCTTCGAATCGGCTATATATAACTACTAACGTGACCGGGTCCTGGCAGTATCGGTCTTACAAATTGCGAAAGTCTACAAGATACGCATAGAAGTAGATCCCCAGCAGCGATTTCAGAAGTGCTCAGTTCACCTCGAACACTATGTAGCATGTTTAACGTACGCTGTCAACGCAGTTCTCGGATACTGATTTTCCTACACACATGTAAGGAAATGAAGATGATCGTAATTCTCTATTTCAATGCTTGGTTGCAAGACGGCCAGAATAACTTCGTGGAATAAGAGGTCATCGTACCACCACCCTCCCCCTCAGCCTTCATCATATACTGACGTGAGGTCGTGGGGTCACTTAATTCCCCGTTGATCAACCGGCTTGGATTTCCCTGGGAAAGTCCATCGCGCTAAACGAATGAAGCGCATTTGCTGTTAGTTTGAATTTGGAACGATGTACAATGAAGGGTCGTGACCTGTATGATAAGATGCGATAGGTTCGCTTGTAGTCGTAACTCCGTTTCCAAAGCTGATTCCGGTTATTCCATAGGTTATTCCATAGGTTATTCCATAGGTTATTCCAGTTGGATGCTAGTTTTACAGGAAACCTATAGCGGGGTGAGTCGCGTTCTGCAACGTCAGTCGCCACCTTACGGCGAAGATGCTATAAATTTGGCCTGGTCTACGAATGTACAGAGTTCAGTCTGTCAAGGAACCAATTTTTTTCTAGGTTTTCAGGATATTAATAGTTCCATGACGTGATATTGATAATATAAAAATACCTCATCATTTGGAAAATAACGTTTATTATGTGTATCTTTTTCAGAGTAAATATGAGAATTCTAACTTAAAATCTTGATTCGCATAAATCTCAAAAAATTATTTTAACACTCAGTTTGGTTCCAGGTAAACTGTTTATTGAAGTCCCAGGAGTGACATGTAACCACTTCTATGAAATTTAGTATTTTGTTCATCCGCGGAAAGGTTTTGAGTTTTAACTATTTTGACTTTAACATTAATCTCAAAAGTTTAAATTAAAATACGGATGAATCGCATACCAAATTAAAATAATATTCTTCGTGATATTGTAAAAATGTAAACAATTTTTGTGAGCTGTAGTTTTACGTAATACTTTCGCCCAATTTTATGATTTGTACAAAAATTTATAAATTAAAAATTACAGTAACTAATTAAATATTTTGGAAAACCGTTTTTTCTACTGTCAAATTTTTTTTTTCAGATCATTATTTCTTATCACAATGAAAAAAAAGAATATAGTATGCTAAAAATGTAGAAACACATTTTTAACCTCTTGAACGTTTTTTAATTGGCCACCTAAACATCAAACAAAGGTGGATTTCAAAAGTTGTTTCAACTAAAATCGTAATTAATTTATAATGAAGCAACAAATTGGTGTTCTAAGCTGTAGTTATGTTATGGTATTCAAATTTGGTTATGTACCAAGACGCCAAGGGGAAAGGACAGCCGATGCATTTATATAGTCTATTCGCGGTTTTTTAACACTTTTTGAATTAAACTTTTGGAAAATTGCCCAATGTATGGCGTGATGGTTATTTCCCAAATGTCTCATGTATCACAAACGTATGTGTTAACATAAAAATATCTTAATTTTTATTAAACCAAGCTTTTACTTATTTTTATCTATAAATTATATTATTTCATTTATAATTAATATGAATAAATACAGGGAGAAAATAAGTGTGTTGGTAATGCTTAGTAAGAAATAGTTCTTACGCAAAATATTATTACACCGAGTGCGCACGTGCGGTGCGCTGTCCCTTTGGTGTATTTTCTAGACTTGGTTAAGCTTTGTTTGCACGAGGCGGAGGGATATGCTGGAAGTAGGACTTTAGCAGGGTTTCAGAAAAGTTGGAAGTAACCGTGAATGGACCAAAACAAACTTTTATTTCATTATAGTCACCTTGCCCCGTATTGCTGAACTTTATATCCGAAATAACTGAATACATCACTTAGTGTAAAATCATTGCAGGCTCTTTTTATAAACACTTCCACGCTTAGACAGAGGTGGTATTCATTGGCTGGCGATTCTTCTTATTGAAGCTGTTGGCCTTGACAACTCGGAGTTCGCGTATAATTGAGTCCCATAGTTTACGGCGAGGGTGTGTTCTGATTTAAAAAGTAAACTGTTTGAAGTCGTGAGTTGGTTTTCTTACGCGAACTTTATTAACATCCTCCGTAAATGCACGACCAAGTTTATTTGCGTTCGCGAGGTTGTGTTAACATCACACTTGGATCTCAAAACATTTCCTAAAGTATTGCTTAGGACCAACCAAATGTCGCACTTTCATCGCAAGTTTAGAAGTCAGTCGACTTTACTCATTTGGAAACTGAGGCCGTGTTCCATTTACAGAATATTTATGCTCCGCCGAGCCACGATCACATTTTGACGAACTCAAGTTCCTTACGCTGTTCTCAGTCTTCTTTCTGGAATTGGACAAAGTTCCAACACTTTAGACACTGAGCCATATTACATACTGGAATAATTACGTCCAACAGGCTAGGTGCGGGTTACCTCTGCGTGTCTGCGAAGATATGCACTCTTCATTGGCTGTTACACTTTTCCTACGTCACGTCTCCATTTTTCTCGCCCACTCAGAACTCACCAGCTGTACCGACGAACGTCTGTTATTGGTCCACCGTGCAATTGTAACTCTAGTCGTGCTTGGGGCTAGTGTTCTATAAGTTCAACGTGTTCAGGGACTTGTTTTATAGTTCAGAGGTTTTGTTTGACCGAAAGAAATTTTTTGAAGGACAGATATTTTGTTTTATGCTCCTTGTTTGCCAAAGTAAAGCACTTAATTGAATAGGCAGGTGTGTGACTTTTAAAAGAAATGTAAGTTACGTATGGGGGATGCCACGAAAACAAAAGAGAGAAATAAACATATAAACATTGAATAGAAGAGAGACAAGAAAGGGGCGAATAGAGAGAAAGGAATGGAACCAGGGAGGAAAAAAAAGAGTGTACGTACTTTTAATGTATCTTTTTAGAGGCATTCTCACACTTGTAAACTCTCAGCGAACGTTATTAAAACATAATGTTTGTTAGGGCGTGAAAAGTTGATCTGTAGATTTTGATATTCCTTATTTTTGGTTGTGTAATTCCTGTAATTTGAGTAGTGACGTTAAAAACGTAATTATTTGCACTTTACGTCATATATAATCAAATACGTCGGAGCGTTTAATAAGCAGAGGCGCCCTAACCATCTGTTAGTTTAAAAATGGAAAATATAAAATTGTAATCTAACATCTAAACAACTGATACATTAAATACGGCGCTAGTATCGATGCGCCCTGGCCTGTACATCCTGCTATAACCTAAGTCCATTCAAGGTTACTTCCAACTTTTCTGAAGCCCTGCTGAAGTTCTACTTCCAGGATATTCTTCCGCCTTATGCTTAAAAAGCTTAACTAAGTCTAGAAAATTTCACTAAACGGGCAACGCACCGCATTCGTGCTCACTCAGTTTTATGATATTGTACGTAAGAACTATTTCTTACTCGGCTTTACCAACACGCCTATTTTCTTCCTGTTTTGGTTAATATCAGTTTTAAATGAAGGTAGTGTTCATTAAAAATAAGATACTTTTAAGTTAACAAAAGTATAAGGCACTTGTGATAAATTACATTCAAGAAACAACCAAACACGTCATACATGGGATGGTTTAATTCAAAACCTATGAAGAGACCACGAAGATACTATATATATATATATTTATTTATATGTATATATATATACATATATATTTATTTATTTATACAGGGGATGGACAAAATAATATGAACACCTGACATATACACAATATTTATTTATTAATACAGTGTTGGGCCACCATTTGCTTTTAGAACAACTGCAATTCTTCGCGGAATAGATTCGTAGAGTGTCTGAATAGTTTCCAACGGAATGTTGTCCCATTCTTGTACCAAAACGTTCGCCAATTGCTTCAATGATGTTACAGATGGAAATCTACTCCTCACTCTCTGCTCTAAAACTCCCCATAACGGTTCAATTATGTTGAGGTCTGGCTCCTCAAACCAAGACTGAACCTTTTTGGCTGTGTGTATGGGCGCATTATCATCTTGGAATATGGCAGTGTTTGGCAGCAATATGCTAGTCATAGTAAGAACTTCATCATTGAGGATGTCGAGATATTCATTCGCAGTAATCCGGCCAGTGATGTGAATGAGAGGACCAGCTGAATACCACGATATAGCCGCCCAAATCATAACGGAACCTCCCCCATGCTTGACTGTAGGAAGCAGGCAGTCCGGATCGTAGGCTTCTTTTGGGGTTCTCCATACATAAACCCGGCCGTTTGTAGGAAACAATGTAAACGATGATTCATCGGACCATACCACATTCTTCCAATCATCAAGTGTCCAGGTTTTATGATCGTGGCACCACTTCTTTCGCAGCTTAGCGTTGGCTTCCGTTATAAAGGGTTTCGCAATTGCAGCCCTTCCATGAATGTTAGCTTTGTGGAGCTCCCGCCGTACTGTTTTTGTCGAAACAGTATTACTCAAGTGAGTGTTGAGTTCTGCTGTCACTTTTGCCGCGGTAGTTTTATGTTGTCTTGCGACAATTCTTTTTAATGTTCGTCGGTCTCTGTCAGTTAACTGTGGGTTTCGCCCACTATTCCACTTCGCCGATGATGTTTTACCATGTTTTGTGTATGCTGGCATTACCGTGGATACTGCCGCTCGTGAAACGTTAAAAAATTCAGCTGTTTTCGTCACAGACGCTCCCGCCAACCGAGCACCAACGATTTGCCCTCTTTCGAAGTCTGAGAGATTACACATTTCACCGATCGCTTGTTTTAACCTTCGCTGAACAAAGCGTATAATACACTGAAATGTAACCTACAAGACTTGGCACGTAAACTGTGCAATACATACGCGTCGCATTATTTACACGGAAGCAGTGTTGCCAACATGCAACAAAATGTACTATATTGCATGGTGTTCATATTATTTTGTCCATCCCCTGTGTGTGTATATACATACATACATACATATACATTTCTTATCATCCAAGCATCCAATCTAATCCAATCATCCAACCCATGACCAAAAGTATGAAACATCTGCTGTAATATTTGTTTTACTTTACCCGTCGTTCCACTATATCCCATATACATACTTCCATTTGATGTCGGATCCGGCCATCGACCGGACGAGGTCGCACGTGTCGTTTAGTTAACTCACAAAGGACACTCGAGAACTAGCATTGTCTTCTTGAAGTACGGCTAAAAGGCAGTAGCAATGGTGACGCAGGCATGTAGCACGTACTGAGATAATAATCTCCATCTCCTCTCATGCTCGGAGTCTAATAATCTTAATCTGACGTACTAGGAATGGGAAGTGTCCGTGTTGAGGATGCCATCCGGCAGTGAAGAGAGCTTCGACATAGAAACCGCCCATCTTCCGAAGGCAAGTTTCTGTTTTATATTTTAGTTTGTATTGCGTACATTTAAAACTTTTAAAGAGTTAAACGGGGTTTTCCCCCCAAAATAATTGTTAGGCACAAAATCTCTGACGTAGGATATTTAAAGTAGTTCAGGAACGTGCAGCACATAGTACACAGTACTCCTTGAAATGACAGGGCCATCACCAAAGTCTCATACAGACAAGGTCAAATACGGATAATTAAAATACACTATTTTAAATAATTTAAATAAAACATAAACCTGTTAATCCCAGATGAATAATATATTCTTACAACCTCGAAAGAAGTGATCATCAGTCGGTAATCCGTAAAACTGGTATTTTAAGTTTAAACTACCCGTTGTTTTAAAATAATTATAAGTATATTCGTAAATATAATACTTCTACTAATGGAAGTTCCATTATCAATCCCAGTAATCATTTTACATAGAATTATTTAATAGATGAGTGGTATAGATTTAAGCTCTACAGAAACAGATTAACTTATTTTATTAGAAATAACAACATGTTCAATTATGACACTTATTATGTAGATGCACATTTTCATAATGTTAAGGTGAAGAGATCCTCGCCATATTTGTTTTACGTATATTCCTCCATAGCTTAATTTTAATTTTCCTATACACTATTAAAAAAAAACAAGCTTATAAAGTCACAAGGATCATCTTAACAGTCAGGTCCATACTTCGAAATCAGATTTATTTTTCTCCCGTAACTCGTTTCACACCTGCAACCACAGTAAAACGTTCCCTCTTTATTTAATACTTTTCCCCGCATAGGAAAATACGGACATAACTAAAATCGCAAAAGTTAAAAAAAATTTCGTGAAGTGGCCCTGTATGACATGTCAAGCTTTGACTTTTAATTTCCTTTCATGAAGTTTGATTACGAAGATTTGTATTTCCAAGATTGTTAGGATCCCTTAAATTAACTATAGGAGTAGTATTTGTCATCGTAGCTTTGATTAACAATGATACCATATACGTACAAGCATAGCAATAAATCAATCATGACAATATATCTGTTACTACAAAAGCAGTAAGGTCATAAGTGACAATGAACATACGAATATTCACATTTCAAATGTTAAGTAATTTGATTCTTAAATAATTCACGACAGTCGAATAGCATTATTGAATGCAGTCACACGTATATTGTGTTGGTACGGCAGTACTGCACCAGCATGTCCGTGAAGTGGGCTTGGCAAACAACGTGGCAGGGAGCACCCCGAGCGCAGCTTGCTTGATACGGTGGAAGCCGCCACCTCCGTAATGTGAATCAAGCACAGCTTCACGTTATTGTGCGGTACGCCCGCCGGGAGTGCATTCTTCAGGGCGCTTCTCGGCCGGTGTTCGGCGCCTGCGGCCGTCGTGTTCGCCACGGCAGAAGCGTGGTTCTCCCCGAGGACTCGACATCGTCCATTCGTCACGCCACTCTCTCCTCAGTTACAACTCTGCAGTCTTCGTGAGTCAAGGCATAGACTGTTCGCGTATTTAAATCAAACCTTTGAAAAAATCACCCCTTGTAAAACGTGTTCGGTTGTTTCCTAAATGCGCCATGTATCGCAATCTTTTTATACCCGTGTTAACATAAAAAAATACCTTTTTTTTTATTAAACTGATCATTTATTTATATTATATATATATATATATGTTACAACATTTCGTGTAAAATTAATATAAATAAAAACAGCGTTAAGATAGGTGTGTTGGTAATGCCTAGTAAGAAATAATTGTTACGCAGAATATTATTAAACTTAGTGCGCACGATTGCGGTGCGTTGACCCGTTGGTGTAATTTTCTAGACTCGTTTAAGCTTCGTTTGCACGAGGCGGAGGAATATCCTGGAAGTATAACTTCAGCAGGGCTTCGGAAAAGTTGTAAGTAACCGTGAATGGACATACAGAGCGCCAGAAGAGGCCGGCCGACTGTTCCTCAAACTGTAATAAACGGCGACGAACTGCGACAGTTGACATTGAATGTCGGGTTACGTATAACAGCTAGCCAGCTGTTGCCCAATGCCAAACCATGAAAAAGGTCGGATATCCGAATAAACACTTGGCTGTTTGTGTTATTTAGACTTTCTTACAGTTTACAAACACGAGGTGTAAGTGACGTCGCATACGCTTAACAAATTATAATACGTTAATACACAGGCGTAACANAAGTGACGTCGCATACGCTTAACAAATTATAATACGTTAATACACAGGCGTAACATAACTCAAATAGGTAACTTGAGTTAGGAAGGAATCATTTCGGTCAACGACATGGACGTTAATCATAGGAAAATCAACTATAATAAATTGAAGCACGAAATGTTACTAACTTTATGCTTTGTTTAAATCAACGGATAAAGCGAGTGAAAACGTATCTTAGGACACATCTAGCGAAGTAATTGCCAGGGAAAATAAAAATACACTCTAGCCTAAAAGTGTGACCTGTTGCATTACAGATAGGGGGTGAANGAAGTAATTGCCAGGGAAAATAAAAATACACTCTAGCCTAAAAGTGTGACCTGTTGCATTACAGATAGGGGGTGAATAGTTATTTAAAACATGAACACCAAAAGTTGTGTATTTATATTATGTAAAATCGTATTTTTAGACAGAAATTTTCGTTTTATTTACCGCTACTGCGAAGAGTTAACAACGTTTTTAAATAAACATCAATAGATAAATATTAAATCTTAAACATAAAGATAAAACATGTTGTTTAATTTGTGATTAATAGCAAGTATATGAATTCGTTTAATATAAATAATTGTATTTAGAAATAAACAAATTTATAAAATGATAACTATATTAAAATATATATTTTTATGATTAATTGTGGTACTAGTAGAGTAATAGAAGCGATTTATATAAAACATATCGTATGTAAGATAACGATCTTACTAAAAGACGAGCATAATATGCGTAAGCATATATGTATCGTGATATCTCGGAGACCCCCTGTGTGGGTGAATGCATAGAAAAGTTACCGAGCTCTGTTATTGGCGTTGTAATCGGTACCACGAGCAACTCGTTTGGAGGGGTGGGGGGAGGGGTTATATTACGGAGCAGAACTTAGCAGTCTGTGTTGATAGCTATAATAAACCCTGTGAACGCGGGAAGCCCCTTACAGCGGGTGGTTTTCCCCTCTTCATCAGAGTGGAGGCAATTGTGATTCATCGCAGAAGCCTCCTAATGTTCGCACTGGCGTATACAATCCCGAGCGTGTCTCACCATCTTGCCTCCTGATTAACGCGCATTGCCCTCCGCTGCTGACGTTGGAAATGCGCCGACTCAGCTTCACCCGTCCTCGTAGTGAAAGCTAACAAGGAACTAGTTTTCAAAAAAACACTTTCTAAGAGAATAATATCGTGTGGCGAATCTCTTGATCCGAAGTTTCATTTGTTGTCAGCTGTTCACTGATTATTCACAACAAACAGGTGAGTTGTGTATACGTGCGCTGCCATTTTGAGAGTGCAGACTTTGTAAACTCACAAATCTGTGTGTGTCTATATAATATATATATATATATATATATA
>NQII01001930.1:321743-366584 GCA_002778355.1 Clitarchus hookeri | reverse complement strand
AATGACAATTAAACAAACGCAGTACCATTTTAAACTTTGCAGCTATTATTCTGAGAATAGTTTGTTTGTGAGTTCTGAACCAAGGAAAATCATTTTTTTGGCAACCTAAACGTGGTAGTTTACTCTACACGAAAGATTTTAACATTCCACGGTTTGATAATTTTGTACGTTATTCACGCGCCATTGTAGTGATGAAAGTAGGTGTTACTATCCACCAGAGTTCCATTGAAAGTAGAATGATAGCACCCAACCAGAGTTCCTCAGATGTCAAGCTTCATTTGAGGAAACATTTGTTGCTTCATCTCAATTAATTTGTAATATTTTGAAATAAAATAATTTGCAATATGGATTTCCAAGGACGTTTTCTTTCTCATATCTCATGAGGAATTACGTCACAGCGTTTTCACGGGAGTTCAGAACAACTTTGTATTTATGCTNTTTTCTTTCTCATATCTCATGAGGAATTACGTCACAGCGTTTTCACGGGAGTTCAGAACAACTTTGTATTTATGCTGAAATTTTTCTTTGCTCACACACATTCGTTTCGAACACTTACTTCCTCTGCTTTGAAGACATAATTTCTACGGCATAGAAAAAACAATTTGCACGGTAATTCACCGTATCTGTTTATTACGTTTAAAATTAAAAAAAATATATTTTTTTTCTTTAGAACTGGTTTTGCGTGTTTTCTCACGCTTTCAGTTTCTGTGTAACGGAATAAACGTGTTTGTAGAAGGTTCACGTTTAANCTGGTTTTGCGTGTTTTCTCACGCTTTCAGTTTCTGTGTAACGGAATAAACGTGTTTGTAGAAGGTTCACGTTTAACTTAAACTTTTTAAACTCCTGTTTAATTTCTTTATTACGCACACCGCGCGTTATTTTACGGCGTATGGAAATTAACACCAATGTGTACGTGGGTAAGGTGTGGTTATCCAAGCGATTCTTAAGCCACGCTGTGAAATTGTTATAAACGTAAATATTTGTATAAAACTAAAATAATTTAACTGGCCATTAATTGTAACATTTACTGGTAGTAAAACAAAACATGTCCAAGACCCCAAATTTTTCTCTTGATTTGGGTAATATTTTCATAGTTTTGTGACACGATATAGGCTAAATAATAACTTGATAAAAAATTTTCAAATAATTTTTAAAATAAAATTATATATTTTAAGCGTGAATATGAAAGTTGTAAACTGAAATTTTCATTCGTACAAATTTTAAAAAGTCAATTTTAACACAAAGTTTGATTTCAGCTAAAGTTATTGAAGTCACAGATGTAGCATGCTGCAATATCTTTGAAATCTGACAGTCAGTTCACCTGCGTCAAAAGTTTAGCTCCTAGCCATTTTGGCTTTAAATTTTACCTTAAAAGTGACAATTGAGATACTGGCTAACCGCATAAGAAATTTTCCGACGTAGACAGTTATTTCAGACTGTCGAACGTTCCGAAGACGTAGAGTTGATTTTCACAGTTCGCGGCAGAAATTGCCGTAAGTATGCAGTTACGGGAAGTGTTTTCTTCTTCAAATGTGGGTTTCGAAGCTCTCTAAAATAGGCGCTCAGGCGCCAAAAGAATCTACGTCTTTAGTTTATTTGATAATTATGTGTTATTACACCAAGTAGTACTGTGATAGAAGAAAATACTGGACAGCTCTATACCAATAACACAGGCAGGAGTGCGACAAGCGACAGTGGTGGCATCTGGCGGCGAGGTGTGAGGAAGGCTGAGACTGCTATAGCAAAAGTCGTGTATTTTATTTAACTTTGATTATGCGCCCATGTATGGACTTCTGATAGTGTACTGTGTCTCCAGGACTTAATGCAGATCGTACGTTATTTACAAACATGAGTTAAAACCAAGATAGTAGCTTCATTTTTTTGTCAATAATATTGCTATTAATATTGTGTACATACTGAACATCAAAAAGCCACCTAACTCAATTGTTACTCGAACCATAACCGCATATAAAGTCTAATAATTTAAGGGTTAGTACTAAAAAAAGAGATCTAATCATGAAAGTAAAACTGAATACCAGAAACGCAGCAGTCTAGTTTAAAATCAATATTAATCAAATGCAGTGGATTTGTAACAAACTACAGCAATATACNTCAAATGCAGTGGATTTGTAACAAACTACAGCAATATACACCTGAGAAATAAAATGGCAACTTATTAAAACAAAAGATACAAATATAATACTAAAGGCTATTTCACACNAATATACACCTGAGAAATAAAATGGCAACTTATTAAAACAAAAGATACAAATATAATACTAAAGGCTATTTCACACTATAAGATATTTATTGAATATTCCATTACTCGAATTCAATATATTCAACTAAAAAAATCACTTTGTTTGCCTTTCAATGAATTGCATTCAATAAGGTTTCAAGTCGTCTCCACATTAAAATTTATTACAAACTTCTTAACGAAACCAGTAAAAAAATTTAAGCAAATTTTTTTAATTATCTGGGACTCTAGCAAGATACTAAAATAACTGGTTAAACTACAAAAATTTTCTTCGTATTATTTACATTTTCTTTTTAAAAAATATGCGTCCTTATTTTGTAACAACTCAACTGTAAAATGTGTACACACAACTATATTATTGTGAGATTACTTCAATTTATCTTGTCAGACAAGCTATGATCGACGACGATTGATATGTAGGATTCAAGAAAATATAGAACATTTTCGTTCGTATGACGTCATATAGCTTTCAATGAATTGAATTCAATAAAGACTGAAGAAAAATCTGATAGTGTGGAAGGGCCTTAAGTCATTGCCTTATATTAACAATTTACAGAAGTTCTTACAAAACGCAACATCCAGTCAGACTTACACTGCGTATTTGAATATTTTAATTGAAGATTAAGTTGCTTTAAAACAGATTAAAATTTACATATAAACACGCCGGATTATAAAAAATCTTTTTAGACAATATGTAGTCTACATTGTTTGTGTTTTATTGAAACGGAAAATACACAACAATAAAATTATATATAATAAAAATAATAAGTGGTCGCTTTTTATTAAACAATTAACTTAAGTTTTCATAAAATGCAACATACAGCCAGATTTAAACTTAATATTTTGTATGTGAATATTTTCAAAACCGACGAACCCTGACACACAAATTTACGAGATCATAAATAATCGTTGCAGACAATTTGTACACAAGCCATGTTCTTAAAAATCTAATATATGCATACCTGCATTTCGTCAATAAGTTTGTATTTTAAGTTTACATATGTCTAATTTTTTTGCTTATTTTTTTTCATATGCCTTTTACGTTTATCATTTTTCCTTTTAAAAAAACGATTGATCATTACAGTTTAGTAATTGTTAACCAATATTTTTTTAAGCATTCATTGCGCATTTTCACATTGTTGGGTTTTTTTTAACTAAGTGTGCCATTTTAGACCTTATTTCAAGATTCGTTTAAAAACTGCTAAAAATAAAAATTTAATATCCCGTATATTTTTGATGTCAAAAGCAGAACATAGCAATAAGGATGAAGAACTTTACACTGGCATGGGTTTTTACCCTGCAAATAATAAAATACTTTATACAATGTGAATTTACTTTCATTGGGAAACTAGTAAGAACGTTTTCATGGTGTATATTTAATATATTTCCTATAAAAGGTATTTCATATAGCTTAACTAATAAATGTAGTTAACTATATCTTAATTTAGCCAAATTAACGTCTTCGCCGACGTTTGAAGTACCTGTAGGACTTGTGTAATAAGCCCCCCAGCGTAATTTTTATATCAATTACTGCGTACTTGTTAAAAAATTAATGTATTACTTCTATTGTCGTTGACTCATACCCTCGGCTCAGCGAATTGGGACTCCTGACGGAATCAGTAGGAAAATGGTCCGGGCACACACCGCAAATCATATTTATATAAACGTCAGCTGACATTTCTGGAACAATTGTTAGCAGCTATAAACGAAGAAAGTTTGACAACTTTCTAGTTGTACGTACATTAATTGATTACAGCATTTGCTTGCTCGTCTCTGTTCTTTAGGGATCTAAAATGTGACATTGAAAAGTTTTTAAACAGCGTTGTTAAAAGTTGTAAATCGCACATATTCCGCCTGTCATTTGTATCTTTAAAACATGCTCGAGTCTCTTTTAATTCTTACGTTTTCTATTTTTGCAAACGACGCGCCGTGACATTTTGTTTGCGTGGTTTGCGCGGGATCTACGAATGTATCCGCAACACCAGACCGCGAGAGTGCAGCACCGTCACGTGTCTCGCCAGAAGCGGCGAGCTGTCCAGTGTTCGCTTTCATCGTATTTGATAAAAGTGAGAAAACAGCGTAAAATTAATTTACAATAATTAATCATAGGGGTAATGGAAATTTATGATCATATTTTCCTCACAAGATCAAAATTTTCGCACAATTATTTTGGCTACTGTTAAAAAATTAATTATCGATGTCATTGAAATTGAGACGAATATGTTTAATGGGAATTCTTAAAGTGGTGCGTCCATAATTTTATTTTAATTTTTAAAATTAAATTTTAATTGAAAATAACGAACAGTTAAAAAAGCCTAACCGCAGGTGAACGGATTGCCAGACTTCAGGGAAATTACGTTGCTGCGTTCCTGTGCCTTTAGGATACATTTTAATGTAATCAAACATTCTGTTCCTTACAACTCCTTGAAATGTATTTGGCGTCGGATCTAAGGTTGAAATGTAGTTGCGTTGTTTGTTTCTTAGGGTAGTTGAAAGTTAACGGATTGGGCATGTTTATCAAATTTCAATGGATGTAATGCCACAAGACCGCGGATATCTTGAAAAGCAATGGAGTCGCCGGATCAGCCTTCGAAGTTTCTCAAGGCACCGGAAGCTGTGCGAAGCGCAGTCATACTCGTGCGAATGGCGCTGACAGTGCAGGATTTACGTATAAGCTAAGCAAGCTATAGCTTAGGGCCTTCACTTTCTTGGGGACCCCCAAAAAAATTGTCCGAGTGAGCAATTGTCATACATACTTGAATATACTGCAGCATTATTCGTCCCAATGCCGCACGTCTGGAACTTCCCATACGCTTCACCCAATTTGTTTAGCGCGTCTTTTCGAAGAGCAAAGCGCTATTGTGCCTAGGGTTTGCATTACCGATAACCGGTTTACCGGTATTACCGGTAATTATGACTACCGAAATTACTAATACATTTCGACAGCAAATGCCGGTAATTTCCGTAATTTTTAAAATTGTTTCATTATTATTTAATAATAGAAATGGAACGTGTAAAGTGTATAATTTCTTTTACTATAAACACGGGTATTCCCCTGTGTTTCTCCGCTACACTCGAGCATGCGCTGACCTTTTGTAGTTCGAGTGAGCCGGCAGACGATACAATATTTCTGACCTTTTATTTAGTATTTACAGTGTGTTTTTTTTTTTATAATCTGATTGTTGACATTATTTTGGGAAGGGTTTTTTTTTTGTGTTCTTACTGGAGTTACATTTCAGGTAAGTGCATTTTATACAAGTACGCACATAACCTAACTAACGCAAGAATATTTTCTACCGCGTTAAATTTTTTTTTACAATATTTTGATAAATAAAACCTTGTTGGATAGTTGTGAATATTTAACATGGTTAGTACAGGTGTTACATGCAATAATTTTTCTGCGATCGTATTTTAATTGAAAAACATATAGAAAATAGAGAACCCTTTTTCTATATTTTCAAGTCAAAATAACAGTAGACTTTGCAGGATAACAATTTTTTGTAAATAAACATTGGTAAAACGTATTGAAATTAATGACATATTGTCCTAAATAGGTTTAAGTGATAAAACATTAGATACAATATTTAAATAATATTATTAAATATATATATGAAAGAACTGCACTTTAAAAAATACATATTATTTTGTTTTGATTGTATTAAATTAAGTATTAATGTATATGTTTATTGTTTTTTTCTTTTTTAATTAAATTAATTCAACTAATATTAAAACTTGAGAGGATATTGTTAATTTTCTCTTTGCATGTATTATTTATTATAAAAATATCGCTTGCTGGTAAGTAGTGGTAGTATCACAGGAAATTTTCAATTTTAAAAAATGTCATGCATTATATTACTTTTAAATGTATGTTTATAGTTATATTAAATATTCTAGCCACAAATTGCAAGATGTCAACCAGAAGTTATAAAAGTGGAGCTCAAAAGAGGAAAAAGAAGCAGAGAGCTGAAGAAGAGCTTAGCAAGTTAACAAAATTATAAAGTTTCTTAACAAAGCTAGATAAGGCGCCTGATGAACCAAAGCCTCTACCTCAGTGAGTCAGTCACGGGATATCCATCCTATTCCTGATACAGAACCTGGTACATCTAGTTGTATAGAATCTACTTCAACGAATGAAGCAACAAATATTAAGATTTATAAACCAGAGAGTAGTACAAGCACAGAAGATTCAGCATCAAAAAACAAACAGAATGATGTTGGGCTATGGGGTGATTTAAGTAAAGATGAGATTTTATACTGGGTAGAAAAAGGTCCNATTTATAAACCAGAGAGTAGTACAAGCACAGAAGATTCAGCATCAAAAAACAAACAGAATGATGTTGGGCTATGGGGTGATTTAAGTAAAGATTAGATTTTATACTGGGTAGAAAAAGGTCCGTTAGAATGTCAGCACTCAAATGGTTCATTTGAAAAATCGAAGAAGCTTTTTGCAAACCAAGACAGATATTGCTGCTTAAAAAGCTTTTTCTATCCCAAACGGGCTAATGGTGAAAAATATTGCAGATAATGTTTAGTATATTCGCCAGTAACTGGTCGTGTATACTTTTTCGTGTTTAAACTCTTTTCAAATTCTTCTACACCATTATCATCCGATGGATTTTGTGATTGGCGCAACACCTATTTAGTTCAAAGTCATGAAAACTCTGTAGACCATAGAACAGCTTCGGTAACATATCTTACAAGAAAACGTGGCTCAACAATTGACTGCCAAGTAGCAGAACAGATAAATAATAAACGGCAGTACTGGAAAAATGTTCTTGAACGAGTTGTGGCAGTCATAATTACTATGGCAGAGCGTGGTTTACCTTTCAGAGGAGATAAGGAAACATTTGGTTCTCCTCACAATGGCAATTTCCTTGGATTACTCGAACTTATAGCAAAATTTGATCCTTTTCTAGCAAGCCATATAAAAGAATTTGGGAATAAAGGATCAGGTGTCACATCTTATCTGTCTAAAACAATATGTGATGAATTTATCCAAATTATGGCACATAAAGTAAGAGACTCAATCTTGGATGATTTAAGAACTGCAGGGTACTTCAGTTTATCTGTAGATTCCACTCCAGACCGGTCCCATATTGATCAGCTCACTGTTATTGTGAGGTATGTTTCACCAGATGATGGGCTCCCTATTGAACGTTTTCTAACTTTCCTAGAGATGGGTAGCCACACAGGGGAAAGTATGGCTAAGATGGTGCACAACTACCTTACAAATGAGTGCAAAATAGATTTTAGTAATGTCGAGGCCAGTCATATGATAATGCTGCCTATATATCTGGAAAATACAAGGGCATGCAAGAAATAATATTGAAGATTAACAAGTATANCAAGAAATAATATTGAAGATTAACAAGTATGCTAGGTATATTCCATGTGCTGGTCATTCCCTGAATCTTGTTGGTAGAGCAGCAGTTGACTGTTGTTTAGATGCAGTAAACTTTTTTGGAATTGTTCAAGAAATATATAATTTCTTTTCTTCATCTACACATAGATGGGCGGTACTGTTGTCCTCCTTCAAATATGATTCAAAAGTTCCAAAGTCTTTGTCAAAGACTATATGGGAAGCACATTCAATGGCCACAAGTGCAATACTTGATAGTTATGATGGAATAATTTCTGCATTGCATCAGTCAGCTGCATATTGATACTAAAAAGAAAGGCGAAACAAGAAATCGAGCCATAAACATTTTGAATAAAATGGAGAAGTTTGAATTTATGGTAATGTTATATTTGTGGAGTTACTTGCTGGATGAATTTCACAAGATTAGTCAATCACTGCAAGACCCCCAAATTAGTCTAGATGTATGTAGAAAATTGTATACTTCACTTTCGGATTTTGTTAAAGGCTCCAGGGATATGTTCAATCGTTTTGAAGAAAAAGCAAAGGAAAAATTGCCTGATGTTGATTACAAGAAAAGCAGATATAGGAGAAGGCATATCAATGATGATGAAGATGATGCTTTAGAGAACCTTGAGCCAAGATACAAGTTCAGAATCAAAATATTTATACCTGTGATGGATGCATTAGGGTCAAGTCTGGCACAGAAGGCCTCAGTATACAATGATGCTGCAAAAAAGTTATTATTCTTAACACAATTAGAAGCTACAGAAGAAGAGATTCGTGAAGGAGTTAGTATTTTATGGCAAACATATCCTGAAGATGTGGACATGAATCTTTTAGGAGAAGTCAAGCATTTTCATCAATATGTAAGACGTAGTCAAGCCTATGGTTCAGAGGAACATGATAGTCTGACACATCAGGATCTGTATAGGGTAATATTTAATGATCTTGTCCAATCAGCATTCCCTAATGCAGAAGCATTTTTGAGATTGTTTCTTAGTATGTTGGTTGCAAATTGCTCTGGAGAAAGATCCTTTTCTCAGCTGAAGAGGATAAAAAATTAATTTAGAACAACAATGACGCAAGATAAATTATGTTCCCTCAGTCTCATGTGCATAGAAAGTGACAAACTACGCAGTTTATCATTTGATGATGTCATCAGTGACTTTGCTCTGGCAAAGGCAAGAAAGAAAATATTTTAGTTTAATATAATTCCTTAATCCTTATAACATGTTTCAAGAGATTAGACAATAAGCCTGTGTAAATTGTGCCTTTTAAAAGAACTTTTATTTCTTTTTACCAGAGTTTGCAATTTTTAAGTTTGTTATGAATAAAAATGATTTTAAGTTAAAGATTTATTATTTCACTATCTATATACTTCTTAATTGTATTTCAGTTTAACCCTCTAGGTATCCGAAAATCATATTTGGCACAGACATATAATATGCGGACTTATAAAGGGCCCCATATCTCAAATAGCTTAGGGCCTTATCAATTGTAAACCCGGCACTGGGCGCGGAGTGTTGTGCGTAACCTCGGGGAGTTTCTTTAAGCGGGAGACGTTACAAAGCCATAGAGCATAGAATAACTTTTTATTTTCATTTTATCCTTCGCCGTCCTTGGCGGTTACGTGGCTGCATTTCCTGTGTCGGTCGGTGGGTCGCTGCAGACGGCCGGAGCTGTTTATGGCCCGCCGACCTTGACGCCTCGTCAGCTGCGATCTCGCACTTCCCTTCGTTGTATAGGCCACGGCTGTTCACTTCAAGTTTTCTCCATCACGCCACTTACAAATATTTACAATACTTCAAGAGCGTGCATCACAAGCCAGTCAGATCAGCGATGCAGTCTTGTCAGGATTATGTAGGCGTTGTTGCCGGTGGATCATTTCTGACCGAACGGTAAAGGAGGTAAAGTGTTAATGAAGGGNCAAGTTTTCTCCATCACGCCACTTACAAATATTTACAATACTTCAAGAGCGTGCATCACAAGCCAGTCAGATCAGCGATGCAGTCTTGTCAGGATTATGTAGGCGTTGTTGCCGGTGGATCATTTCTGACCGAACGGTAAAGGAGGTAAAGTGTTAATGAAGGGTCCTAAGTGTTCGACGTCGTTGGAAAATTAATTGATAATTTTTTATATGAATTGCATTTGCAAATGCAGTTTCCGACCATTTTCGAAATGACTTTAAAGATAAGCATTGTGCACAAATCTCGATTCCGTCCTGATATAGGACCGACCTTCCGTTATTAAGAAGAAACTTTGTCGCTTTGGCCTCCGTCGTCACCGCGGAAAATCTCGAGTTACCATTCGAGAACGAGCGGACTGCACACACTTCTAGCGCATTGGAGCTGCACAGAAAAGACTGTAAGCCGATGACTCGAGGCGACTTACCGCTTGGTATCGTAAACTGGAGTGTTACAACTGATATTTTCTTCGAGAGCGCTCGCGCACAAACGCAGATGTTTCACGGCAGCTGAGTCAACGGCTCGCGCTCACTTACTACAAAGTCGTGACTCACTTATTACAAAGTCGTGACTCACTTACACTGGGTTTATTTGCGCGAGGATGTAATAAATTAAATAATAAACAATTCCACTACGATTTTCATGCAGGTGGTATATAGTCAATTAATTGTTACTTCCAACTTTTTCTGAAGCCCCCGCTGAAGTTCTTCTTCGTATTTATTTCTTCGGCCTCATTCAGACATAGCTTAACCGAGCCTAGTGAATTAACACCAAAAGGACAACGCACCACACTCGTGCGCACTCAGTGTAATAACATTTTACATAAGAACTATTTCTTACTAGTTATTATTAGCACGCCTACTTTATCCCTGATTTTATTCGTATTAATTGTAAATTCAATATAACTAATAAATAGAATATCAGTCAATGTTCAGTTTAATGATATATTTTGGAAACAACCAAGCACGTAATAATGGGGTGATTTTTCAAAGGGGTTGTTCAGAAAGAGTGAAGATACCGCGAATGGACTATAGTTACAGTTGATGTTAAATTAGGTATAAACTATTCACGGTAAAGTGAGCACATTCGAAAGTCCTCTCATTTGGAATAAAAGTCAATAAATCTAAATTTACCAGATACTCTTCCTTTTTTTTTTTAAAACCTGTCTTTACGTACTAGCCTAGTTTTTTATGTATTATTTTTATTAAACATGCCATTATTTATGCTACAAGTATGTAATTTGCTTAATTTTTCTAGGTTATGTTTATACACTGAAATGGTTTATAGTGAAGGTGTCTGTAATTAATTGTACACGTCAAATTGTAAACCGGCTGCAGTGCTGAATTGTGTGCGTGTATATATAAGTAAATAAATAAATACAATTGTAGCCTTAGACGTTAACTTCCGAGTGCGACGGAATATTTGAAGGTTCTGCGCGTTTATATTTGCGATTGGTAATGCGGATTATGATACATATTATCGTGCTGTCGTAGATCCATATTACTATGCTATTGTAATTTTTGAAGTTATACTTCTTTTGGCGCGTTGAAGGGTTAAAGTTAAGTGTGCAACGGAAGTTGCGCGCGCACAGTGTAACGAAATTCGACAGTGAACGTAGTAGGCCGTAGGGTTATGACCCAACGCGGATGCGCGTTTCGTTTAATTATATACAAACGCAAGGTACACAACATAGCACGTGGTTATATTTAAAACCGACAGAAAATCAGTTCATGTAATAAGCAAATTGAAAAACATTTCATTAAATTAGTAATTCATTGTGAATATATATATATATATATATATNATATATATATCTTATTAATAAAAATTTTACTTCCATTGTGCAGTGAAAAATTTGTTAGTGACAAATTTGTATAGTAAAACTTTGAAAGTGTTTTCACGTATTTGAGGTTATGCGCGCATAAAATTTTATTTTAGTCACGCCAAAGATGTATCACTTCTAACGCGCGTACATAAGTACACTCACTCCCTTTTATTTATTTAAACATCCCCTTGTCTCTAGTCCTGTTCAAGATATGTACATACAGTAATTAGAAACTACAGATAATTTCTAGAGTTTAATCTATTTGAGCTATCATATTTCTGTTTCGCCTCTTGTTAATTTAAGTTTTTTTTTCTTTTTATGTTTACGTGTATGCACATTATGTTATACATGGTTAAGTGTAAGAGAAGACATTGAAGCCTTAACTTCGCCAGTATAAATAAATTCTAAAAAAAAAATATACGCACAGTATTTATTAGTTATATGTGGTTAAAGGATAAAACTCGGCTGAAAGGAAAAAGTAGTTAGTGCTTATAAAGTGCTCACTCTATCGTAAACAGCCTATAACTGTATATACACGCCTCAAAAATAGTTTTGCACCACATGTGACATGTGATTGGTTGCTCACGAAGAATGTTGTTGTTCGCTGGGACAGTGGGCGCATTACAAATACACGTTTCTGCACAGACATTGTGTATTTTCATCCCGTAGTTTATCTACGGCCGCGAGCGACCTAGTAACTAAAAAATTCCCTTTGGTGCAAAACTTTTTTTTCGAGGTATATATAAAAAAAATTATTGCTGATAAGTCGCTTTGTTTGCGGACGAGCCCAAGCCTGGCGAGTCGCATATGGCCCGCGGGCCGCCAATTGAATATATCTGCATAAGTTGTTCCGAGGTTAATAGAGCACTTTCGAAAGTCCTCATTAGGATCTACTTTTCTTCTCTCGATGTATCCATCCACCACATAGGCGTGCGCAGCATCCGTCATTAGGGTGGGCACAAAGAAAATTGCCGATTTTTTTTTTTTTAATTTTAAATAGTGATACGGAAAAATTGAGCCAACGTACAATATTATAAGACCACATTTATCGGTAATTTCTTAAAACATTTAGGAAAAACTCATTTGTGTAAAACTTGAGATTATAAATTTGAAAAGTTTATTGAATCATTAATTAACATAATAATTCTAATAATTGCTAACTTCTATTACGTAAAATTAATTTAGCTTATTTTTCTATAAGTAAGGTAAGATATTTTAAGAACAGAACATTCCTCGCACAGACTAAAGCTATGAAAACCAAATTTTAATTTGGAAAGCACAAACTTTAAAATTCAGTAGTAATTACTATACAATACAAATACACAGGTAGTTAATTACCATGTTGAGATCATCGTAAAACGCATGTCATGTTTCATAAAGAGGTTAACAGAACAATTTTCCTGTCAGTGCTCCTGGTCGCGCCCAGCGCAGCCTCTGCACACGCCTGCCCGCCACATGCAACATTAACATTACATACCGGATGATTCTAAAATCATGGGACAAACATTGAGGGGTGGTAGAGCTCACTAAAACAAACAATTATTGTAGAGGAATATATGGGCGGGAGTGACGCGTTGAGGCACAAACACAAAAACATAACACATGAAATGCAACACAGTGTTTATTTGCAACGTCGCCTCTAAATGCCTTTTTACAGCAATGTTTATAATAATTGCTCAAAACTGCTACCACCGACAGTAATGCAAGCTTGGTAGCGTCGGTGGAGTGATGCTGATGCAGCAGGTCACTGGCGCACCGTTTGACTGCCCTCAACTATCGCCACCATTGTCAGCCAATCACGCCATACGTAGAGGTCGCCAAGCATGCGTGACTGTTGGTGGATGCATTTCCAGCAACGGTTTTAACATTTTCTGCACGGAATCACTCGTTACGTATGCTGCTAATGAACATTTTATGTTTCCGTTAATGTGTTATGTTTTTGTGTTTGTGGCTCAACGCGTCACTTCCGCTCATATATTCCTATACAATAATTGTTTGTTTGAGTGAGCTCTACCACCCCTCAATGTTTGTACCATGATTTTAGAATCATCCTGTATAGGTCGTTCGCAGCTAACCGAGCACTTTTGAAATCAACGTTTGGAAGATATCTCTGCCACAACCTGCATGCACAAGTTTCAACTGGCACACTGACAGGCATGCGCCAAGTAACGACGAAACGAAAGTAGTTCCGCGTCTTAACGTCGAACTAAAAGGTTTAAATGACAGTTTGGGAATACTTTAATAATAATATTTTATTTCCTGTTGTTTCTAAATGCGTATAAATGCAAGAATTAGCAAATTTGTAAAATACTTTCTTTATAATCTTAATGGACGCATTAATGACAATATTTAATTTTACATGTGGTGGAAGAATACACTGTTTACATGCAAGCAGATCTTCAGCAGGTGCTTAGTTTACCGTGAATAGCATATACAGTATAGGGGCGAATATTAATACGTACTAAATTAGTAAAATTCTGTAAATTAAATACAAGTTTTAAATGTCCGTGTTGATCACCGTCGTAGCGAATCAACAGCACTTTTCAAAGCCCTGCTTAAGATACATATAGTGTATTCTGACGTCATATGTAAAATTAACATTGCGTTGGGACTCATCACTTTATTCGTGCGTTGGTGAAGTGAAACTTTGGAATTATCATAAGAGTAAAGGTTTTACAAATTTGCTAATTCTTAAACTTATCTGCATTAAATAAACAGAAAACGAAATAAAAAATTTCCGTTTTAATAAATGTTTACATAGCTATATTAATTAAACGTTAAGGCATTGAACTACTTTCCTTCTGTCGTTACCAACCTTACTGGGCGCGTTTCAGTCGGCGCACCTTTTAAAATGTTTGCAGGGATCGACAGTGACATTTTTCAAAGGTTGGCTTCAGAAGTCTGCAGTTTACCACGATCAGCCCGTTGGAAAGACGCTCGCATCATTTCTAGGGCGATCGCCTGAAGTATTTCTGGACGTCGTCAAGCGTTCAAAAACGTCACTGCATTCTTTCTCGCGCATCCTTGCCTCCCATCCTGCAGCCAGCACTCTGCTATTGCTTTGTGGGTGCCGCAGAGGAGAAGCGGGGTTGATGTTCGCACCAGGTAGGAAATGTTACAAATACACGTCGTCAGGTTGGCCGGGGAGGAATTCCAGGGGTGGGTGGCATGTTTGAAGGACAAAGGCGTGCAGGGAAAAGGGCGGGGTCTTTTCAGATTATCTTCAGAGTCCCTAGTGCTAGCCCATCAGGTGGACTGTTCGCATACCGGAGGCGCATGCCTGAGATTCTTCCGCCGTCCTGTCACTCAACAGCTGTCCGGGAGGTGCTGAAGGCCTCCGTAAGCGTCTAGCAGGCCGGAGTGGCGATAAAAAAAAAGTGTTTTAGATTTGCTATGCAGTGGGGAATGCCTGCTTGGTTTTGTTTTCAGTGATTCTGTCCGATTTATTTATACACACAACTTGTGTATATAGAACAAATGCTGAAGGGGTGAAACTGTCTAATAGTAAACCATATTTTTTTTTTTTGGCAGAAACGGCTACACAAGTCGTCATTGCGTGTGTTCGGGACACTAATTTAAAAACGCTTTCAAGAAAAGTAATTGCGTTAGTAATAATTCATTACCACAAAATATAATTTTCAGAATAAAATTAAATCATTTTTTTCTTTTCTACGCGACAGAATTGATTAGAATATGGACGAAGCAAAATTAGCCCTTTGTAACGTACTGCGATATAAAAAAAAAGCCATAAGCACACCATGATAATACCTCTTAGCTGGCAATTTCTTAACAAAAACAAAACAGCTGTATTATAAGAATAAATTATTTAAAAACAAATTTTACAAGTTAAATCAGTCCAATTAATTTAATTTTTGTTAATAACTAGTTTTGTAAGTGAACTTATAGTTACTAAATTTATTTTGGGGTTATAATACAACAGGGTTCTTTTTTGGGTGAACTTAATCCAAAACCAAGATAGCAGTTTTAACTGTTTTGTTCCCTGGTATACTAGCCGAAAATATTGGAGAAGCAGTAATTTTCATTTTGTAACAATATGATGGAACCAACTCGTAACTGTTGAGAATCCACATAGTTAAGTTCCAATTTTTTAAGTTTTTATTGAACATAACATGTCGCTGTCTTGATCAACGTCCTTTCTGGTAGACGCGAAACTTTCGGTGATTTTCTGTGACAGCAAAATAGATCCATCTGATGCAAGTAATGATCTTATTACAAATCCAGAATATTATTTGCTAATGCACTCGTTTTTTCATTAAAGTTATGGTCTACTACAATGAATCATTGTGGGAGTCAGTTGTGTTTTCTCTCGTAGTTACTCCCCTCCAATACTGATGAAAGAGATGAGATGCACGCGCGGTTTTAAATGTTTTTAATTTTTATTGTCAGGTATTGAATCCCACACACTTTTTTCTGCCTTGTTAAATCGATCTGGAAATAGCTTCTGCTCAGAGTTAGTCGCGCATTAATACCACGTGATTTAGTTTGTCGTTATTTGCGTTGTCAGCAAGTTGTGAACACCCGTGCGTGGACCTTTGAATAGATTCCCACCTGCAAAATTTATTTTTTAAAAATAAACTTTTTCAATTTTTCTTCGGGATTTGCTTCCTGTGACTTCATGATCGTTAGCTGATTTCTCAGTTCTGATTTTACACATTTATTTGAATTCACCTGCAATTAAGCTTGCTGACTTGGATCAGTCAAAAATACTAACCAGTTGTTTGGTCGTGATTTTCACATCCTCCCAAGAACTTCCGATTTCCCATTTTAAAACAATTATAAAAAAAACATTTCCTAGATGAAAATGTACGCTATTTAACTTTCCCTTGAAATGTTTTTTTTAAGACTCCTACTGTATAGAAGTCAGAGTGAAATTTTTTTTCAGTATTAAAACAAAATACTGGCAAGCTAGTTTTAAATTTTTAATGCCTAACAGCTTCACACAGGAAGAACAGATTATCACGAGAAATATGAATCTTTCGAACAAAGGACCGCGTCTGCACGCACCATGTTCCCCGAAGAAAATGGCTCGTGGTGAGAATGGGTTTAAAGAAAAAAAAACATGCTCAATAAATTGATATTTGAAATGTGCTCGTAGAGTGAAAGTGTATTACACACACAACATAACAGAAGTCTTCCCCAGCGCTGCGTGCGGTTTCCTCGGACGTGGTATTCCGGTTATGTTCCGAGGCACGCGAGGTTTAGCAACTGCTCACTGCTTTCGCTTTGTCTCCCCCGACGGTGTTGCCATGTCGGCATGTTTGTCTCGCAGTCGTAGGTGTGGCGCAATCTGTTTCGCGCCCCGAACCACGCGCATTTCGCACCAACATTCACACGAGAATTCACAGTAATGTAAAACCTAACCTATAAAACCATTTACCAGTGGTGGTTAAGAATTTGTGGGCTTGAAGTTGTTAATTTTCACGAGCGAAATGAAAGTTATTTTAAAGTTTAATAAAGGGCAGTAGTGTAAGATAAAAAATAGATTATCTACACCAAGTTAATTGTTTGTATTGCCATGTGCATTGACCGCTTTACCAAGGTGTTTATAAATGATGTGGAATGATTATACGACTTGCATCTTTTCGGCTGGTACAAATCGTGAAATTAATAATTTATTCATAAAGTCGAAGCTGTAAAAATGTTAGAAAGTTTGGGTAACCATCAGACATTCGACAGTTTTTACTTCAGACACGCATCCTCGGCCTGTCATATTAGATTTTTGAATGTTCTAGATTCTTCATTTATTTTTAAAGAAAATTTTGAAATTACCCGTATACCCACCTAGCTATTGACGTTACACTGCAACACAGACAAGATATCGCGATTTTAATTCTACCAAAATCTGGAAAACTCAATATTGTGGCATGAATACGAGCTCGTAGTTCAGTCGTTGTCTGTGCTGCTGTGTAAGGCCCGTAGCTAGTTGGGTACTGGGGTACTTTCGGAATTTTCTCTTTACAAATATAAACAAGCTAAAAAAAAACAACAGGAATCCAATATCGCGGGGGTTGGTTCTCCTGCGTCGCCTACGTGATGCTTAAAGGGCGTTGCAGCATGTTTGAAAAACTTTTAAATGTGTCCTCGATATCGTTGCCTACGAACAGAAAACATAGCCCATACGAGGAAGTATTGCTGCGTCTTAGAACATACTACCCGTACTCGAGCGAAACTACAATAGGAGCGTGCATTGAACCTTGCTAAACATTTTTCACCGGATAAAATGATAGGGTCACCGCTGAAAGTTCCATAGATACACGCAGCACTACGAGAACACTGCACGTCAGTTCAGAGCCCTGCGCGTAGCGGCGATGGCGCACTNTTCCATAGATACACGCAGCACTACGAGAACACTGCACGTCAGTTCAGAGCCCTGCGCGTAGCGGCGATGGCGCACTCTATGCGCTTATCGCTCCCGCACTTCACGACCTCAAACGCTGAAGCAGCTCCAGGTAGGCGACCGAGTGAGTGAAGAGATCTGGGGGTGAAGCGAGGTGAGTATGGAGCACAGCCGGAATGCAAGAGCGGGGGGAAATTGGAGATACCCGAGATCGTTCGGCACGATTCCCACCTGCGAAAATCCGTGGGCGACCACTCTGGGAATCGAACCAGGTTCGCCTTAGTGGGAGGCGGGTAGTCTAACCACTACAACACCGCGGCAACGTAGGCGACTGGTATTAACAAACTGGGGCTCTGACACCCAGATAGCCAATGAGCAGGCTCAAAATGTCAGTCTGTGAAAGAAAAGCACTTGGTGCATGTGTTGTGGCCACGGCTCTTGGACTTTCCAAACCACAAGAGCCATATCAGCGAGTAGTTCCTAGCAAGCGCAGCCCTTCTTGCAAGAGCGCGCGCTAACTGGGTGTCGCTAGAAGATGTCATCGCCAAAACAATTCATTATTTTATGCTCGTAGGCATGTGCGAAATACTGTTCAACTTGTAGACATTGCTTACAAGCACTGTTTATTTATTTGCATAAAAAAGTTTAGAATACATATTTTCTGCACGATGTCATGTCAAAATCACAATTTTAATGTTTTTTTGGGACGAATAAATAATAATGAAACTTAACTCACTCACGGATATTAGATAATTCTCATTGGAATAAGATGCCATGATCTACTTCAAGAAATATTTAAAATTAAGCTATGAAATGTATTCACAATTTTTAAAACATTGTTTAAAATTAGGAAATGTTTGCATATTTTTTATTTGTAGTAGTCTATTATTTTATCCTAAAATATATTTTGCTAAGCGTGACTTAAAATGAATTATTCAGTCACCATTGTTAAATGTCCCGTAAAAGTTTTCGTTCATTTCATCTGTACGTCCCAAGAAATACTAAATTTGCAGTTTNCACCATTGTTAAATGTCCCGTAAAAGTTTTCGTTCATTTCATCTGTACGTCCCAAGAAATACTAAATTTGCAGTTTTTACATTCCACGATGCAAAAACTTTGCGATCTAATATGTTTTCTTTAATGTGAGGAAAGAGTACTTGTAAGTAATGTCTGCCAGTTGAACTGTATGACGATTTTCCATTCTCTTGCATTATGATAGACCGTTTTTCAGTCACACACGTCACTAACATTAAGATTTTATTTCTACCAGCTGTATACGTAATTTGTAGAAAATGGTTTAACTCTACTAAAATTTGCCCCTTCTCACTACCCTCGGGAAGGGGCTATCAATTCCACGCCCCCCTTTTTTTTTTTACTTGTAAACCGTGTCTGCGCCCCTGGAAACAGTTGTTTATGTGGTAAACATTCGGACTCGCATTCGGGAGGACGCGGTTTTGATTCCCGATCCGACCATCCTGATTTCGGTTTTCCGTGGTTTTCCCGAAACCACTCCAGGCGAATACTGAGAAGTTTCCTTTGTACACACAGGCCACGGCTGATTCCTTCTTCGTCTCTTCTTCTCTGAGAAACTTGCTGCGTCTCCAATGACCTCGTCGACGAGACTTCAGGCCCAACCTACCTGTTTTCTCTCTCTCCCTCCCTCCCTCTTGCTAAGTTAGTTATGCCTTAACATCTCGTTAACGTCGGAACCACGGCCATTCAAGATGGAACCAATTGCACGGACAGAGGGGGATTTTGGAAAACCACTAAAAACCGACCGGGAATGGAACCGGGAACGTGTTACCACTGCGCCATCTCTCCCGGTGACGTGCTTGTTGTCGACTTCAGGCCGGTACAGAAAACCAACACAGGACGATACTTTGACAAACTCGGTAAACGAGTTATTTCTATAGTTCGTTCGCTGGGACTAGAGCACCTTTAAAGTCGATAAGTGGAGGACATCTGTGCCTTTAAAGCCCGATGCTGAAACAAATGCAATTTCGATACCTCAGTACAACAGTGTTACAAACAAAATAAAACAATACTTTTGAGCTAGTTATCGTACAATATGCAGTATAGAATTCTCTATTGTGCAGTGGCGTAGGAACGATTTTCGACAGGAGGAGGGGGGATATAAAAGAAGGGGGCTTAGGTCCAGAAGATATTTCTCCTCGGGAAAATGTTTAAATATCAATGTTCAATATGGCGTTAATTAATTGTATTTTAAGTTCATTTAAAATGTGAAAGTACTAATAAGTTTTATTTATTAATACGCAATTATTAGTAGAAAACTCACCAATAGCAATAAATGCAAATATCTGTATTTAGATAGGGAAATTCAATTTTAATCAAAATAAAATATTTTGACCGGACTTTATCACAAAAGTATACACTCAACTCATTTTATTTAGTTAACGATCCAAAACACACGTTACTAGTTAATACATTACAAAACAATATTGCGTGCCAATTAGGCATTTTCATTGATAACTTCACAAGCATTCAAAGGAATGTTTCTGTGAATTGATAGCACTTCAAGTTCATTTAGTCTTGATTGAGATGTAGTATTCCGTTTCAGCGAAGAAAATGATCTCTCCGCGGTGGATGTCGAAACTGGTAGATTGCACACAATTTGAGGAAGCTTGAAAATATTAGGAAAAACCTCATAATCACAATTTTTCATATCTTCGATTTTAGTTTAGCACGTCGGGTTTCCCTTTGCTAACCTCGTTTTCCAAAGCCTCAACTCACCGTACGACAAATACTTGCTTGTGATTACCAAACCTTTCTTCTAGCTGACTAATAAAGCAATCAATATAAGGGATAAAAAAAATAGCCAGTCTATAGTAATCATCTAATGTGCTTGTAACAATATTTGTCCTATTTTTCTGAAACTTTGAAATTCTTCTCACAGAATCCTCTACTCTCAAAGAGTTTGCCACCGACTTCGCTTGTTTATATACAACCTCGAATTCTTGTTCTGAATCGCCTCTGGTCCTTTTTAGTTCTATGACAGCATCTTCGGCAATCGTAACAACTGCTTTCAAGTCTAAGGATTATTTGTGGAATTGTCTACATATGGGGAGCCCATATCCAAACACTTCATTAATAACAAATAATAATACAAAACATTCTAGTCCATTGAATGGATAAAATTTTTGCATCCGTTGATGTTGTGTCATTCCATCTGCAAACCTCTTCTAAAGCTTCGAGCGTGTATTCTAAAACTCAACGAAATCGTGTACTGCATTATACTTGGCTATCCAGCTCGTAGCACAAAGTCTCGTCAGAGATCGTCAATAACTTTTGATAATACTGTCTTTCGCAGAGGAGTGTTAAAAAAGTACTAGATTTTTTTCCACAGTTCCAAGACAGTTCCTCACTGCTTGCATTTCTATTGATTTTGTGATGCACAGTGCACGTAAATAGCCTTAGGGCATGTCTTCTTGATGATAGATTGTACAACATTATATTTACCTGACATGTTACCTGCACCTCGTATCCCTGGCCAATAAGATGTTCACAATCTATACCACACTGAAATAGTCTATTACTGCCAAGTCCTGTCCCTCCAAAGAGTTGGTTTCAAAAAACTACAGGAAGTCCTCTTTTATCTTCCCAACACTGTTCACATATCTCACACAAATAGCAACTTGCTCTACATTTGAATTGTTTGCCTTCATTTTAAACCGCCTTTTTTCAAAAGGATATGATTGCAGCACTCTATAACCTCACTTTGTATAGCAGGACTTGGGTGTTTACTCCTCTCTCCTACACCTGTACCACAGCCTCCCAACATTGAGCGTGTCATTGTCCCCAGTAGCTCTATATTTTATGATGACATGAAAGTTTCCTTCAGTTGTGTTACTGCCACTTCTGTCGTCAATGTCTCCCACATCAATTGTACCCACTATCACGATGGCCATGTAGTGATATTTCTGGTCGGCCACACAAAATGATGCACTCAATAATAGGTTCCAAGTACTTCCTATTTTTTTTTTTAATTTGTTATTCCCTGTCTGTATCAATTTTGTTTATAATAGATTGGGATATGCCTTTAACAAAGTTCAGAAAGTCCAGCGGTTTTGAAACACTTTCCAAATGGTACGTACATTCAGAATGCTGCCTGAAAATTTCCTTGGACTTCTTCCAATTGTTCGATTTCGACTTTACCAACTGGCCTAAAGCTTGACTGCCTATCCCTTCCGCCTCAGCAGATACAACACATGATTTACAAAAAGGTCCTTGATCATTTTCTGAATAGGATAGCCAGTCAAACACTCCTGTAGCCACTAGTATTGAAATCTAAGCTTCACTTTTTTATCTCTGTATCTGTCAGTTAACGGGGGTGTATAATTTTTTGGTGGCACCCGCGAATTTTGAAATACCTGCGCTTTTTCATCTTCATTTAAATGTATATTCTCAAACAAGGAAATGTCGGTCACACGACCGTTTACTGTATGTAGGTTCAGGCGCAGCAGGGGTGGTATTGTAGTGTTGCTTTTGCACAAGGACAACACCTCGACCTCAGGCTGGTTATTGGACTTACTTGCTGTTGCACATTGTATTTTGGTTTTGACAGCAATAACGCCATCACTCTCGATATCACTGACACGGTCATTTTCGTTTTTTTCTTTCCGGATCCCGTTTAAAAAAATCCGGTCAGTTTACTTTGCGACATAGCATGGGAAACGAACACTTGTCAATAAAAGCCACAGTACGCAACCAACGCTCAATCTAAACGCATAACAACTAAATGTATTAGTGTAACGCTTGTGAGCTTTTTAATACTTACGTAGATGTAGACAGCATAGCATGGCCACGGCTTGGACGTCGCCACTAATACTGCTGCCTGCTGCGCGAAAGTCGATTATCGTTTTACTGCGATGCTGCTTTTACTCAAGCGAGCACGAGCGGTACTAACTGTCAGCAAAGAAACAACAAACAAATTTGTTCCAGGGATATTTTTTTTCCTCTCTGCACACACGCTTCAAAATACCTTGATTGGCTCACGCATTAAATAAAAAGATGAAAGTAACCAGACAGAAAAAAAAACATTTTCCAGACGCGGAAAAAAAGAACAGTTAAGTATTTTTTCGACAGACGTAGAAAAAAAGAACAATGTGAAGGCAGAAGGCAGGAAATTTTTTTAACATGAAAAAAGGGGGGGGGGGATATATCCCCTTGATCTCCCCCTCCCCTCCCCCCTTTTCTAAACCACTGCTATTGTGTCTATAACATTTTTACAACTTGTATAATAATGGTTACACTTTCATGTCGGATAATTCAGCGTAATGAATTGCTGGATTTAAAGCACTTCGTTTATGCAAAACTGTTCCGCCTGTTAAACGTTTTGAGTTGTGACAATGCTGTACTTGGGTATCTATATATTTCTGTTGGCACCGAGATTTAGTGGACATGGCTACTCTAGTTTGGCTGTTGCACATTCAGGAGGTCGGGTCTAGCCTAGAGCTAGACTGACCCCTCACTGGGTTGCGCTTTTTCCCAAATAGCAACTGGCCAACAAATACCGCTGAACCTTCCCATTACGTCAAGATCGTCAGTCTACGCCAATAAACGTATTTTTTTTGGCAACAGTTAACGCGAGTATGTACACAATGAAAATATATTTTTCTAGTGTAATTTTTTTCACCGATATTTGTGGTTTTTTTATGTCAGCGTTTTTTAAGTTTCATAAATATGCTCGAACGAATTTTTTTTAATTATTATGCATTCTTTGTTAACAGAAAAAGTGATGACTGGCACCAAGTTTGACTATGTATTTGCGTACTGTTTCTGCATAGGATCAGTTGAGTTTTTTTTACAATTCGATTCAGCTTAAGGTGGCCGGCCGCCTGGTTGAAGGTATTTTGCACGTCTGAGGCCTAAAAGCGAGGGAGCGCTAGGGACATGGTATCGAATCAAAAGTATCGATATTGTACTCATGAGTAGTATCGCATAAAAAATATCGTACTCATAAAACTATCGAAACAAAAGTATCGATACCCTAAGGTATCGACAGAATAAAACACTTATGAATTAATCAACGTTTTTATTAAATTATTCGTTTTAATTACAAATTAGGTATGTTAATTATTGTCATTTTTTATTTTTGTGTGATCGCACAGAGAAACAACTACTTATCATAAATCAAACCTCCCATTCTTCCTGTGTACAATCACTCAAAAACAGTAATTTGTCCAAACGTTTTGGCGACAGCCTGCTCCTCGTTTTCGACACGGTAAATCCTGCCTTCGAAAACAAACGTTCTGAAGGAACAGACGTCGCTGGAATTGTTAGATACTCGATTGCTAATTTGTATAAATGAGGGAACACAACTTTCATATCTTCCCATTGCTCTAAAGGATTAGTAGACAATGGAGTGACTGGTGTCGCCAAATAAAGGCTCATTTCATCCTTTTTAGTTAGAGAAGGCGTCTTACTCTTATTTACAGACGAACCGCTTTTACTTTTGCTTTTTGGTTTCGTGTGCGCTAAGGTCTTGTGATAACTCCAAAAATCGTATACTGGCTCCACAGAAGAATCACTATCTGGGTCACTACTGCTACTACTGGTGGCAAGGATNGACTCCAAAAATCGTATACTGGCTCCACAGAAGAATCACTATCTGGGTCACTACTGCTACTACTGGTGGCAAGGATTACATTTGTTGATAAACGTCTTATTGAAGATATTGCTGTAGCACGAGCTTTGGGGTCTTGGAAGTGTATATTTTTTNTGTTGATAAACGTCTTATTGAAGATATTGCTGTAGCACGAGCTTTGGGGTCTTGGAAGTGTATATTTTTTAATCTGGGATCAAGCAAGCAGGAAATTGCATTAAAATGATTATCTTCAGTATAGAAAAATCTGCGATTTATCTGATTCATAATCTCGTCAACTTGCTCTGTCAAATTACTGTCGTCAGTGCTGTCATTGTCCCCAGCAGTCTTCTTTAAACTATTTATCTGTGCTCTTAAGTAGTTAACAATGGGTATTATTTTTATGATAGTAACATATTGCTCACCAGATAATTCCTTAGTTACATATTCTAGTGGCTTTAAAATTGTAATTAATTGTTTTATATGCTGTATTTCTAAAGCCAACGGAGTGGTTGGTGCTTTGGTATTTAACATTAGAATTTGATGAACAAAGGGAGCCAGTTCAATATACCTCTCCANGACGGAGTGGTTGGTGCTTTGGTATTTAACATTAGAATTTGATGAACAAAGGGAGCCAGTTCAATATACCTCTCCAGCATATAATATACAGAATTTCATCTGGTTTTTACATATAAGACCAACTTAAGAGGTGTCCCAGTTTGTTTTTTTTCTCAATAAATCACTTTAGATGACACTTGACTTGAAATATTTAACAATTTCTCTGACCTTAGAGACTAATAAATTGAATTCATTGACTGTCAATATAGATTCAGCAATAAGATTCACGGTGTGTGCAAAACAAGAAAAGTGATTGTTTTTATCAAGAAGCTTATTCACACCAGCCACCATATTGGCACCATTATCAGCAACAACAGCTGTTATTTTTTTCCAAACTTATGTGCATTCCTAAACAAATTTCGTTTAATTTTTGTGAAATGTAGTCACCAGTATGCCGTTGATAAAGTACAATGGTAGCTATACAACGCGAGACAATTTTATTTTGATCCAAATAATGAGCAGTAACCCCTAGATAAGTAGTTGTAGTCATCATCTCACTCCATATATCACAAGGCCACATGAGGTACACCATTAAATGTTGCTTCAAGTTTTGAACGCATTACACTGTAAAAGGCATCTAAATGTTCTTTGAGTGTATCTACACTTGGAATCTTAAATTTTGGAAAGGCTTGATGCATTAATTTTTTTAATCATCGTCCCTTAACAATATCAAAATGTCTANGTCGTCGTCCCTTAACAATATCAAAAGGTCTCTTGTCCACACAAATAAAATAAAGTAAACACTTGCACAGTATGGAATAATCCTTCCCTCCAGCAGAATAACTGTTTTTGTTAGATTGTTTCTACAATAGAAAGTTGCCTTTTCTTTGTTGGAGGTATGCCACTAGATTCTTCAGTTATTTCACAGTCATCGGTGGAAGCAGTTCCACCCGTGCCTGCAGTGGATGTGGAAGGAGTCCGAAACTCACGGAAGAGTCAGGCTCTTGATATAGCGATGACTGCGATTTTTCAAGTTACATTTGTACCTTACGTTTATCGATAGTTGTTTGTATTTTTTCATTATCTCTGAAAGTAAAATATTTATATAATTAGGCATTTTTACTTACAACAATTCAAATTAGGTTTGAAAACTAAAAGAAACAGCTGTTAACTTTAACTTCATTCTATTTACAAAGTTAAGTTGTTGATATACCTAGGTTATGTAGATTAGTAGATATTTATTACTTTTATTAGACAAATAAGTAAGTACGTAACTTAATTATGATTATTGTAATCGTAATTAGTAGGTAGTTTAGTTATTTGTAGGTTATTTATTACAGTATAATATTAAATGAATACGTACCTTGAAGTTGCGGTACAATGTTTCTGAAGATGGTTTTTCATGTTTGAAGTATTACCAGAAGACTTCAAAGTCTTAAAACAAATTTTGCATTTCACATAATTATTGTTTATTTTGTCAAAGTACTTCCAAATGTCACTTCTGGCGGGCGGCGGCATTTTACAGGTAATTCACAAGCACAGTATGCACAGTTCAATATGTAACTTAAATTCTTTACTGGAAAATTATTAAAATTTACGTTACAATTCGAAACTAAAACGGAAAACGTTTGTGATGTGAATGTCAAATGTCAAATGTTATTTTATCTTCATTCTAACAAAGAGGCAAAGGGTAGCATAGACTATACAGCCAAGTCTTGTAATGGGGCTAGTTACCAAAAAATTCCGCAAGGTAGCGCTAGTAGCATGGCATGACTCATGTCATACTACTAGCTTTACCTAGAGTAATAATCCCTCATGTCACACGAGGAATTATTCGAAACAATACGATACGATTCTGGCCAAAAAAATACTAATACCAGAGAAGTATTGAATAAAAAGTATTCGAGTACAAAAGTATCGGTATCGAAAGGAAAAGTACTCGATACCAAAAAGTATCGATATTCTTTCCGTGTCCCTAGGGAGCGCTAGGGGCGGCCGAGACATACGCATCAACTCTCTCATCGCCTCTACGCGCAAAGTACTGAACTGGCGTGCAGTATTACCAACGATAACGCGCCTCTATGAGACTTTCAGCGGAGATCCTACCATCATATGAAGTAATGATAATAAAGTTTGATGCACGTCGCTATTCCTTTTTTAATGTTTTGTACCGGAATGTTCATACCTAAAAAAATGACCGCGAAAACACCCGTTTAAGCCATTCTCACTATCACAAAAACATGCTTAAGAGAGAAATGGAGGAACTGAAAAACGCATACAGATGCGTAACGTTTCTTAAATGCTATTCGTAAGCAGACCTCACTCAGATACGAAGATTTCGGCCTTTGGTGGTCAAATGGCGTCCTAACGTCATTGCCATTATTGTCTGCTTGTTTGCGGTTCGGCATACTTATAGACATGGCGAGGTCGGAAATTGTAGGAAAGGGCGGGGCACGATGGGAGAGTCCCAGGACGTGTTTAAGTGCGGTTAGTGTATATAGGCAGACTTGAGAGAGAGAGAGAGAGAGAGAGAGAGATAGAGAGAGAGCGAGAGAGACGGAGTGTATCTTCGCACTGTTTTGGCTGTTCTGGAAATTGGTGACGTCACGCACACCACGGGTGACGCATGACGTGCGTAAGGAGGCTGGTGCAAGGGACTGCCACTCTGTATGTTTATTTATGTAAAACTTCTGAGAAAGAAATATTTAGAGAAACTTCCAATGGTTCGCTAGTTACTTAGGCAACCCCTCCTAGCTTTCAAACATGCCGCATCTAAAGCAAACTATCCTGTCAAAGACATCAGCCCAGAAGACGAAAACTGTATGAAACTGGCTGGTTTAAGTATAGGCCTATTCATCTACACTTTGCTGGCACAATCTCAGGGGTTGTAGTTTTCGTAAGTAACGATTTTTTTATATTCTATCACACTACTGTGGTTCTTATTTGTTTTATCTGGGTTTTCTAATTAATATCGTACTAAAACTGTAGTTTGTATGTTAACGTGCTGTGTGGGTGTCAATTGTAATTAACTGCTCTTTGTTAAATGCATTAGGTGGAATACCAATACTGAAGTGTAAGAGGTCACATAATTTCGCTGTTTGTTAAGACATAATAAAGTAACGTAATTTAATGAGTAAATACGTCACATTTGTGTAAGTGGTCATTAAAATTATTATTCGCATTTTCACAGTGTGTGTGTGTGNAATACGTCACATTTGTGTAAGTGGTCATTAAAATTATTATTCGCATTTTCACAGTGTGTGTGTGTGTGTCTCTCTCGTCATTGGCTGTCGGAGCGAGAAAGTATTTCTGCACGCAATTAGGCGTGTTAAGAATTGCATTCTGCNCTCTCTCTCGTCATTGGCTGTCGGAGCGAGAAAGTATTTCTGCACGCAATTAGGCGTGTTAAGAATTGCATTCTGCCTCTTGAATACCGAACTTCTGCGATTCGTCTACAAACAGTTAGACTGTGCTAGTAATATTTAATACAGTGATAATGTTAAGGCGATCTCAAAGCGTTCTCGAAAATGTGCGAAGAATTTTCGCGACGAACCACCGCATCACACGCTGCACGGCTGAGAGTTCCGACGCGCGATACGCAGCCACGCAGGACCTGATGGCACGGCGGTCGCTTTCGACGTGCTCGTCCCCGTCAGCGGGTTGGTCACGCGAAACTCCGGAAATGAACCTCGTGTGTGGTTGGGTACGTCCTGCTGTGCGGAGTCCGTGTCCTGCTGTTGGCAGGTGAGGTGGAACCACCCTCGGGTGGAGAACATCCACCCACCGCGATTGGAAAGGGCGTGATCTCTTTCTATTNCAGGTGAGGTGGAACCACCCTCGGGTGGAGAACATCCACCCACCGCGATTGGAAAGGGCGTGATCTCTTTCTATTGACAGCATTCAACTGCTGTTAATTAAGAGCTCTGACCAAGCTCAAAACATCTACTCGTTTGTGGACGAATGTCTGAGAGAGTGCACACACATCTAACAGCCTGAAGTGGCCTTACCACAAGCCTGAATGTTTGTTACAAATCCTGAGGTGCGCTCTCTATTATACTGCTCAGGAGGATGTCTCCTGTTATACCCATCGGGCTCAGGTGCAGGAGGAGCAGCCGTGGTCAAAACCAGCTACACTCAGTGTAGAAAAAAATGTGCGGAGTTCCGTACCGGCTCCGCGGCGTCCGACTAGTTCGTATTCACGAACGCCGATGACGTCCTGCCATGTTGCTTGCCGGTTAAACAACTATCTTGGCTTTTTTTTGCAGTCAATGAGACACGTGACTCTGTGTATTTTTTTGAGAGTGCCGAATGTCTGTTACGGCAGCAAATCTAGTCATCAGATAATAGAAGTACGTAAACGGCGACAACTGACTTAGGGGTGGTTTGTTTTTGGAGTGGGTTTTCCGTCCCCACCCAGACACTTGCTTGCTTATTTCCTCGGTATTTTACGTCCTAGCGGCTCACGCATCAGTATAAGTTATGTTATCCATTGTGTGTAAGAGAGACAAACGTTAATATGTTTGCTCTGAAGACGTCGAACGAATAAGACACCTTTTGACTCGGATAATATTTTTAATGTATACTACGACTACATACAATAATGATATATTATTCGCCTTTCCAGTGTTCATTCGTGCTATAAGTTGTTCATGGTAAATTGAGCACTTTTAAAATCGGTGTTTGAAAAAAAATGCACTGCCCGTTAAACTACACAGATGCTACTGCACCTACTGTATGCAGGCTCCATGTTAAGTTGGCAGCGAATTAAGAGAAAGTAGTTCCAAGTCTTGACGGTTGCATTGCGAGTGCTGTGCTTAAAAGTTATGGCAAATTATGTTCGTGTTTTCCTGTTCATATACTTTAGGCTACAAAATTGCATATTAGTGACACATTTAAGATCCCAACAATGTTGCGTTTTCGCGTGACTGACCGAATAAATAAAGTCACTAGACCCATGGTAATGTAAATTTTACATGTAGTGGAACAATTCAAAATTATGAGTAACGTATATCATAAACAGGTCTTTCAAAAGTGCTTAATTTACCGTGAACAGCCTTTAGAAAGAAATTATTAATTCTGTGTTTAGTTGTCTAAATATAGACTTTCTATATATTTATCGTAGACCTAAAATTTATCGATCATAAATTCTGATAACAGTGCAACAAGAAGGTATTTTTTGATAATTTTCACACAGCATAGACATTTTTATTAGCATTGTGGATGTGGACACCCGTAGTTCTTGGTATNTATTTTTTGATAATTTTCACACAGCATAGACATTTTTATTAGCATTGTGGATGTGGACACCCGTAGTTCTTGGTATCAGTAGTACTGGAGATTATTTCAATTGTAATAGAAATTTTGCCTTAAACAAAGTGCTACTGTTCAAGTCGCGCTGCATTTGAGCTATGCCGGCAAAAAGAAAAACAACGGCGCACTGCATTGCAAAGGTTGCTCGCGAGTAGAAGAGCCGGTCTATTGNACTATGCCGGCAAAAAGAAAAACAACGGCGCACTGCATTGCAAAGGTTGCTCGCGAGTAGAAGAGCCGGTCTATTGCATTGGCAATGACCTCGATCGTAATCGATACACCGCGTTAATTTTTTTCCCCCCAAGCCCTCGTTTGCCCTTGTAGGCAGACTCCAGGATCTTCCGCGTGTATTGATACAGAAACTTACTGACCTTGCAGTCTTGATACTTTGTTGTACTTCGTTATCGCAGCATCGTCTGCTGCTTAGGCGCGCCGCTCCCGAGCGCGCACGAAGACGCCCGACAGCAGTCGGGTCGGGTGACGAAGAGAGCCGAAGAGCTGCGGAGACGGCCGATGTCCCTCGCGTGAGGAGTGGGTTATACGCCGGGGATATCGTCCTCAGCGCTCAGTTCGTTGCCTACCGTTGGTGGTGCGATATCGCGAGAGAAGCAGCTTCGAAAAGAGTAACTTCTTGGAGCGTGTTGCCGGCTGTGAATTGGAGAACCAAATCGTGAGTACAGTTTGGACTTATCATCCTCGCCGCCTCTCTAGTTTATTTATAATTTGACCCTCGTGTACTAAAATAGTCTCTTGAATTCGCTGTACACCTGCGGTTTGGCAGTTCGTTATTTTCCGAACGTAATCTCCGCTCGGGTGCAAGAAATCTCGTCGGAATGTCAAATAAAAATATTTAAAATGTACTACTAGTTGCAGAGAAATTTTGTGTCTTCAAACCGAAGCTCGTATGCCTTTTTATCTGCAATTTGCTTTACTGAAATTTTTTTGTGCTCTTTTCTTACTTATGTTTTGATTTCGCGTTTTTTTGCAGTAAAAAAGTTAATGACTATTTAGGGGTTGTGTAGCGGGAAGAAAATTTACTGCATTGTATATTTTTTGGTTGGCAAATTTGTTCTTTTAACCAAATTTACAAATTCACCGCGCGTTTGTTAATCATAGCTAATAGTTACTCGTACTCAAAAATGTGTGAATAATTTAGTAAGTTTAGAATCGAATGCTGCCGTCTTTCATTTCTGTAGCACTCGTAACAACAATGTGTTAATAGGTAATTTAATCGGAAAGAAAAATTATTAAATAATCCCCTTAATGCTAAACTTTATATATATAAATTTATCGTTAAAAATATTACAGTATTAATATTTTAAAAATAAGTTATACCAAAAAAAAACCATGAAATTTTTTTATAGTAGGTTAATAACGCATTTGCACTTGTATTTTGAATGTTAAAACCAATGACTGCAGTGAAATTTATTTAGCTAGTTTCGTAGGGTACGAAGTAGATGATGCCAAAATACGACGTACGCAATCATTCACAATTGCAGGTTACGTAACAATTCAACGTCATCTGCTTAAGATGAAGCGGTGGTTGCGTTCTGCAGGCGCTAGGCGTAGTCTTGGCCATTGAGCGAAGGTATCTCGGGAGGGACAATGGCCTGGGCGACACTCACACACAGCTCCCAGGGTTTGTGAATGGTGGCAGGCTTCACTCGGCGCCGACCACGTGGTTCGTAGACTGCGCGTGGCGGGAGCGCAGACAGCCTGTTGCGCAACAACACGTCGTGTCTGTGATCGATCTCGTATTGGCGGCCGCGCAGCGAATTCTTCCAATAGAATACGGTATCCGCGTATATTCTATTCGCCGTTTCTTCACATTTTTTTTATGTAACCTTGAAAAATCACCCCACGTGTGAAGTGTCTGGTTATTTCCTTAATACGCCATGTATCACTAGGGTTTTTTTTTACTTCTGTTGACATAAAAGTACCTTATTTTTGGATAAATTGAACGACGTATATTTTGTCTCCAAATTANTTTTTTTTACTTCTGTTGACATAAAAGTACCTTATTTTTGGATAAATTGAACGACGTATATTTTGTCTCCAAATTATAATGTTTCATTCATAATTAATATGGATGCAGTACAGTAAGGAAACAGGTGTGTTGGCAATGTCCAGTAAGAAATTGTTCTGATGCAACATATTATTACACTGAGTGTGCATGAATGTGGTGCGTTGTCCTTTTGGTGTAATTTTATAGACTCGGTTAAGCTTTGTTTGCATGAGGAGGAGGAATACTGTAGAAGTAGAACTTGATCAGGGCTTCAGAAAAGTTGGAAGTAAACGTAAATTGACTATATATTAGGAAATTTACCAGTGCCTCCACCGATTTACATAAGATGTTCGGAAATCACTAGCTTATTTATAACTTTCCCAGGCAGCTGGTAGCTCATGTTTGTGACTGTAATTACAATAAGTAGCGTTAGATAGTGTTTACGATTAACAAAATTAAAAATAGACAAGTAATAATATTCCCTAATGCTATTTCGTAGAGAAGTTAAGTTTACAAATATCACACGTGCAATATTACTTTACATACTTGTACAAACTACAATATAATACTGAAACATTACAAAGTGTGTGATATTTCCCCACTAAACTTGTTCGATTTAAAACAATGAAGGGTGTCGGGTAATTCGCGGATACGGACTGCACCACACGAATCTTGGATCAAAACTAATGATAAAATAAGCCTAACGGCCTTAGCTTGCAAGATAAACAACATTAAAGTAGATAAAATGACTTTACTCCACGCGAAGCACAGTATACAGCGTCAGCATACAAAACGTCGAAACGTCATAACACGATTCATAAGGGGGGGAGGGGGATGAAAATCCTCTTACATTTCCCGCCTTAGGCAGGGTCTCCGGATGCGACGAGAGGATAGACAAAAAGTAAGTAATAATTATTTATAATTTTTTTTTNCCGCCTTAGGCAGGGTCTCCGGATGCGACGAGAGGATAGACAAAAAGTAAGTAATAATTATTTATAATTTTTTTTTATTTCTGATACTTTTATGTACGTTATTTAGTTTGGGGTATGGGTGGGAAAAGTGTAAGTGTTTTTANATTTTTTTTTATTTCTGATACTTTTATGTACGTTATTTAGTTTGGGGTATGGGTGGGAAAAGTGTAAGTGTTTTTATAAAAATGGTATACTATATAAACTATTGTTAGGTGTTACTGTCCCCAAAATTCTGACTCTGCTAAAATATTTTCAATAAAATGCAGTCATTAAATTTAATATTTATATTAGAGGCGGTGGAAAAATAAAACATCATATGAACGGTTACAGTTCTCTGTTAAAAAAAAAAAATGTTTACAAACCATTTCAGTTTCTATAGAGTTGACGACTAAATCACAAATCTATATGAGAAATTGTTGCATTTGATGAGGTTTTTAAATTCTTCCCTTCGACATCGGGAATGCAGTAAAAGAAGATCTATAAAAACCAATACACAGATATTTACTGTTCTACATGCATAAAATAACAGATTGTTTACAAACCAATTGCAACTTCTATACAGTTGACATTAACTAGATCACAAATATTTACAGCTCCACATTTATATAAAAAAAGTTGTTCACAAACCATTTCAACTTCTATTTAGTTGACACTGACTTAATTACATGAAATTGTTGCATTAAGTTACGTATGGAAATTCTTTCCTTTGAGATCGAGAATGCAGTAAAGAAAACTTTCTATAAAATTGCAAAATGATAGCAAAGATTTAGAGAATGCCACGTTGCACGCATGATGCAACTTGAAGAGTGTGTCAAGTTCCCGTGCAAATTACGTGACTGTCTGCCACTACACAGATTGTTTACATGCTCCTGCCCGACACACAAGTACGACTGCATGCATTTGCCGGCGCTCTGCCGCCTTTGTGAAACCTAGAGCTCCAAATCTGTTCCTTCCCGCAAAATTTAAAAATCAATTAAAATAGAAATGGAAATGCTTTCACTGAACTAACATACAAAAAATACACTCAGTGTACATTACTGTAGTAATAACATGCTTACAGCTGTAGGCACTATCCAGATTGTTCATATTTTTATACTAACATATTTCAACAAAAGGGTGGTTGCAAGATTCTCAAATAAAAATTCTCAGACTTTTCCATTTTCCAGGTCAAAACATACTTCCCCCCCCCCCCTTGTGTTTATTATTCAAGCTCACTTAAGTTACATATAAAACTTCTTTAAATATTCTATAATTACTTGAATAGCAAAGCAATTGTGTCGATATTATACATACTTTAACTATAACACAACTACTACCAACTACATTGCAATTGCGAGAAGTATCGATGTGTTCTTATAAAAACGTACTAACGTGATTCAACCAGAGAGGGGGTTAGGATATGGTTTTTATGATGTGTGTAGTGGAAACTTATATTGCGCCCTCGTGGGCCATTTTTCCGATAAATTTTTTTTTTTGACTGTTCCAACTAACTACCTACGTAATCAATGTTAAAATTTTTTACATGCAATGACGCTGAAAACATCAATGTTGAAGTGAAACAAACATAGACATACTTTTCATTTAGCTCTCCTGTAAAGTTCCATATTTGACCTTTACATCTGGTGCAGCAAAGTGGAAAATTGTGCGACATCGCTAACTAAAGCAGACTTTCCTGTCAAGATAGTATTCAGGGGGAGGGCTGAAGGTGGCAGCACTGCTGCATCCCCCTCCCCCACCCCTTCAAATGTAATTGCTATGATTTACAATAAAACAAAGCAACACCAAATTATGAAATCGTAGTTATTTTTTAAACATTCAATCTTTCCATTATCGTTACCGACTTCCTTTTTTAATTTCAACATATGTAATTTTTTTTGTTCCCAACTTTTCTAGTTTTTTTTTAATTTGTCGCTTCATGTTAGCAAGTTTAATATTTACAATTTTACGAAATATTTTTAAGTTATTCATAAAATTCCCTGACTTTTCCAGGTCTAGTGACCACCCTGAATTCTACCAATACTGTATATCATATGGGGAGCAACCACTTTGGCAATGCAATTGAAATTTAAAACACTGTGTGAGCTCTCAAAAATATTGAAGCAAGGTTATGGTAGCCAAATTCTGTGTAGTTGATTGTACAGTGTACTATAGTGCAAATTAATTAAAACCCAAGGAAGTCACATTTTATTGATCCATCCTTGTCCTTTTTTCTAATTATAAAACACCTCTTAAAAAATTAAACCACTTTTACTGTAACTAAACTTACGAGACCACTGAAAAAAACTGGCCCACAGAGGTGTTTTTGAGCTATTTGGGCAGGATAGCAACACAGGAACTTTTCGTTTATCAGATGAATTACAAAAGAGTAAAATAGGGGAAGACATTACAAATCCCAGTGTACATGGCAGGATTACACTGCAAATTGTGGGTTATGAATAAAATGGTGTACTGACGGGTAAATGTAATAAGAGGAATGTTAAATCAAGGCCCTACAGTACTGCGTTACTTCAAGAATGTCGAGACAAGATTTTGTTCACTGTAAGTAATACATGAAATTTTATAATACACAAAAATGTTTTGAAAATAAGTATCACTATTAGCTTCGGATTAGGGTAAGCAACTTTATCACATTCATTGCTGTAGGCCTACATGCATACAACAAAAATTTATTACGTTTNTTCGGATTAGGGTAAGCAACTTTATCACATTCATTGCTGTAGGCCTACATGCATACAACAAAAATTTATTACGTTTGAAAATGAACTCTCTGCATAAAACATGATTTCACAAGAATGGTTGGGATATTCCAGACATGTTTTTGATAATACAACTCTAAAAATATTACTACAAAACACATGGTAAACAAATCTTTTCATCCTCTAACAGCCGCTGTGCACAAAGATAGGGCGCTGGAAATAGTTCCTTTTTATCNATGGTAAACAAATCTTTTCATCCTCTAACAGCCGCTGTGCACAAAGATAGGGCGCTGGAAATAGTTCCTTTTTATCTGTGGTGCATCAGTTAAATTAGCAGTCAATTTATCCACAAGGATATGTTATATTAAGTTATATAATATTAAAACATTTTGCAGACACAATCCTTATTGTTTGAAGTATGATACCACAATTATATCAGCAGACGACATGGGCGTACAGTTGATTATGCGAACATGTACATTGCCTGCAAGCGAACACGGTATACGATAAACATGCGTGGCTGCCTACGAGTTAACAGGCGGCAGTGCCGACTCACTTGTAATAACACAAGTTATTAAAATACAGCGGCTTGGACGTAGGCAATACTGTCTCCTTGCGTCTACGCTATGCCGCTGTGCTCTCTGCGCAGACCGTTGTTAAGGCGCCCGTCTACCTGGAGCTTGAACTGCGTTGCAGTGTNGCTATGCCGCTGTGCTCTCTGCGCAGACCGTTGTTAAGGCGCCCGTCTACCTGGAGCTTGAACTGCGTTGCAGTGTGTTCCAAATACACGTTTTTCAAAGAAACTATTAAGCGTGCGTCCAACGTACTGATGTATGAAAAGAACACACACTTCAGACGAGAGCTGTTAAGTACTTTCAAAATAACACCTACGTTAGAAACATCAATTCAGNCGAAAAGAACACACACTTCAGACGAGAGCTGTTAAGTACTTTCAAAATAACACCTACGTTAGAAACATCAATTCAGAGCACTCCAAAACCGCTAAAATCGGCCTTTCCAAGGCGCTGTAGCTCAAAATGCACGCATCAGATACATACAAAACTANGCTATGCCGCTGTGCTCTCTGCGCAGACCGTTGTTAAGGCGCCCGTCTACCTGGAGCTTGAACTGCGTTGCAGTGTTCCAAATACACGTTTTTCAAAGAAACTATTAAGCGTGCGTCCAATGTGCTGATATACGAAAAGAACACACACTTCAGACGAGAGCTGTTAAGTACTTTCAAAATAACACCTACGTTAGAAACATCAATTCAGAGTACTCCAAAACCGCTAAAATCGGCCTTTCCAAGGCGCTGTAGCTCAAAATGCACGCATCAGATACATACAAAACTACTATAGGGGCCTGCACTGAACCTTCCTAAAGACTTCCCACTAATAAAATAATATGGTCACCGCTGAAAGTCCCATAGGTACACGCAGCACGACGAGAACACTGCACGCCAGTTCAGAGCCTTGCGCTTAGCGGCGATAGCGTACTTGATGCGCGTGGCAGTGTCGCCCTTATCGCTCCCGCGCTTCTCGGCCTAAACGTGGGAAAAAGTTCCAGGTAGACGGGGGCCTTAAGAACAGTTTGCACTGCACAATCACCGGAAACCACACGTACCATAGATTAATCAGCCTAAGCTTCCTGTTGGTTTCCGACGACAGACGGTGTGCGACTCCGTGCTGAAAGTATCGTACTGCCCACGACTTATATCGTACTGCCCACGACTTATATCGTACTGCCTACGATTGTTGTCGTTGCAGCTGAAACTTTATGCCCGCTTCTAACGTAAACGGTGGGTCTTGGACAGTTGCAACAAGGGGATCGTTTTTGTTAACCAGGCCAAACCGCTTAAGAAACCAGCCTCAAACTTGCAACATAAAACGTGACTGTAATAAAGTTGTGTGCTATAGAGGGTGACCACCTTTATTATTTTAATTACTGCGTTAGGTTTTAACAACAGTTTTCTGTTAGATTGAAGATCTCGAAAACCTAAAACATTGTTCGGAGAATTGTATTTTCATTAAAAATTGTTTCCGATGTTTTGCAAATGTACAATTTACAAATTTTTATTTTCAAGGGCTTATATCTCCCTTAATTTTTCAGTCTAGGTAGAAAGTGCTCCATATATTTTCTACTAAATTTTGCATAAGTTGTCACCTCACGAATTTGGTCGGTCGAATTAAGACTCATGTTGTATATATATAGACACGCACTTATATACATACATGCACTCGCGCGCGCGCACACACACACCTATTTCTAAGTGTACAAGTAAATATTTTGTTTAGATAATAATATGAAGAAGTATAAAATGAACTCAACAGCAAACTTTTAAAGAGCACTACAGTAACCAACATAAGTAGAACAAGGTGGCGCTGTTGCAGTAACAGGGGTATTTCCTAGAAAATAAAATTTGCGTTTGTTGATGTTTAAAAATAATTACTTTATCTAATTGTACCAGGCAGGATATTTTTCGCTGCATACTGTATTTTTAAAGTTATCACACTTTGAAAATGTAACATTTGGAACACTTCTGTAAACAATGAAAACGGTTTACTATTGGCTAATGTGTGTGTGACGTAAGTCGTACATGTTTTGGTTCAGCCATCTTCGCTTCAGCACGGGAATGTGTTGTCGGCAGGTCGCCTTGGATTGAAAAAAAAAGGTTTTTGAAATGTGAAAGGATTAAATTAATTTTTGGGGACGTGTGTTTGTATAATAATCATAGAGCTATATTTTTTTTTCGCTTCAATTATAGCCTTTTAATTTCACAAGTATGGGATTTCTGTTTTAAGAACACTGTTTTAATGCAGCATTAGTGACAACTTATTACAAAGGTTTATTATTGAGGGTATGTTTTTTAAGCAGACCTCAGCAAGAGCCTATAACCTCAAAAATACAAAAGAATTTTGTGATAAAATGTAAAATAAAATGTATTAATTAATCTAGGAACTCTTTCTTATCCGCGTATTTTATGCTTGTCTGATGTGCGTCGGCAGTGCACTCAGACAGAATAGCCAACGTAATATTAACTTTTGTTGGTTCATACATCAGCTGATACCGGATTTGGTAAATGGCACTTTGTTTCGTATACGTCAATTGCCACTCGCTGACTGTCAACATCTCGCCAACTTATGAGAGAGACAATACACACCGCGTGCCTGGAATGCAGTCACTTCTTCGGCTGGAGCAGGAAACAAAAGTGCAGCCACCGTTCTACCAACTGAATAAAAGAACGTCTCGTATTACGGGGAAAAAAATTGACATTTTCCAAAGACTGATTATTAGATTACATTTGAATTTATCAAGGCTTGTTTACTAAATAAAAAAATGCTGCAATTTATCAAAGAATAAAGTTTATTAAACACAATGAACAACAGAACTGCCATTCATAAAGTTGTTGTTGTTTTACGAAACTAGCTAACGTCGACGTCACCGTTACACTGTTAATTACATTCACCGTACAGATAATATACCTCGGGATCTGCATCATATCTCTTTAATCAATAGCATCACAAATATGTTTGATGATTTTCCAATACACAATTTGAACACGTGTATAACCTCAGCACTATTCCCGTGCATCTGCAAACAACCTTGGTCGTGGCATCTTAACTAGCTTATTTATTTACTCCTCTTAATAAGATAACATATTTCACTAGCATTCTATATTATTGCACGTTAGTGTGAACTGAAATAATGTTTGTTTACCCTCTGTTTTAGGCATGTTCAACCATCGCCTATGATTTAGATGCCATACACAGAGGTGACAAAAGTCATGGGATAGCAATATGCAAATATACAGATGGCAGTAGTATCGCGTACAAAATGTATAAATGGGCAGTGCATTGGTTGGGCTTTCATTTGTAGTCAAGTGATTCATGTGAAAAGGTTTCTGACGTGATTATGGCCGCACGACGGGAATTAACAGACTTTGAACGCGGAATGGTAGTTGGAGCTAGACGCATGGGACATTCCATTTCGGAAATGGTCAAGGAATTAAACATTCCCAGATCCACAGTGTCAAGAGTGTGCCGAAGGAATCAGTGAAGAATATGCTTAGTACGAAAAATTTCAGACAGTCGCATAATTACATTGTAGGGAGTATTAGTCCCCACTGTAATTTGTTTTAATCAAATTGGGGTATGCAATTATTTGTTCGCGGTGCCGAAACAGAGTGCTTGGAAGACTCGATGAACACAGTGGGGAAATATTTCACCAGTCCGCTGGGAAAAAGTTCAAGTTCATTCCAAGTTCTGTTCAAGAAACCCCGACTGTTAATTCGAAATGCGAGTGGAGAGATTTTGGGCGGCTCTTGTCTTAACAACGAGGTATTGAGAGCCGATTAGGGAGAAGTGAGGTGAGTATAGAGCAGCGCCGGAATTAAAGGGCGGGTAAAACTGGAGATCCCCGAGAGAGACCCGCCGACCAGTGGCATCGTCCGGCACGATTCCCACTTGCGATGTCTCGCCCAGGATTACCAGACACAATGACTGTTGTGGTTTACTGTGGCCTTTCACAGTGTGGAGATAGCCAAAACCACCAACTGCTTGGAAAAGTGCAAGTGTGGTGCCGGGTTGTAGCGGCATGGAATAATGATGAAATGGAAGAGGACAGCGTTGCGTGGTGCCATATCGGTCGTCTTCCGCCCAGCGGTGAAGATAGCGGGTTGGCACGTGGCTGGCCGCTCGTTTCTCCTGATTTGCATCTCGCCATCAGTATTCCGCTGCTATCTCCGGCGCGAGCCATCTGCGTCGACGGTATTGCGCACGGGCGACCCGGCGTTGAAGTCTCCGCACGCTGTCGGGGCGTGTTCCCGTCTCACCGTGCGGTTGCACTGCCTGACTCGCATTCGGCAAGCGGCAGCTGTTCCGCCTCGGATGGAATGCATGGGGAGGAGGCACGTCCGTACTTTCCCACCTAGTGGCTTTGGAAGTCTACTTTGCCCGTAGATGACTATAGAGCCTAGGCAATTACACCAAAGGGACAACGCACCGCATTCGTGCGCACTCACTGTAATAACATTTTGCATAAGAACTATTTCTTACTAGGCGTGACCAGCACACCTATTTTCTTCCTGTTTTATTCGTATTAATTATAAATTAAGTATTATAATTTATAGATAGAATATACGTAGACCCTACTCACTGTTCATATTAATTATGAATGAAATATTATAATTTATAGACAATATACATACTCTCTCTCATATAACGTGACAAGATCATGACGAGTCAGTGAGTGGCAACTTGGCGTATACGAAACAAACAACATGCCATTTACAAAATCCTGTAATAGGTGATGCATGAACGAACAAAAATTAATATTATGTTGGCTATTGTGAGTGCACTGCCGACGCACATCAGACAAGCAGAAAATGCGCGATAAGAAAAAGTTCCTAGATTAATTAATACGTTTTATTTTACGTGGTCACAAATTAGCGGTTACAAACTAAACTTCCTGCTAATGTAGTAATTTATATGTGTTCAAAATAAAATGCACATTAAAACGATCCGTATTCATATGAAACACAACTCCAAACCTTGAAAGTTCTGTTCACGTCGTATCCCCACTCTCCATCCATGCTTTCCATACAAGCTTGATATTAATTCCAACAGCCTACAGAAATATCGCAGGGTATTGTTGTATTATTTTTTTTTAGAAAAATTGACGAAATATATTTTAAACTTGTGTCGTTTCGAGCCAGTAATAGGAGAAAAATCAACTTTTAAAAAGACGGGATCAAGAGGGAAGCCAACGTGCTGCCACATGTTGAATAACGCACTCGGTTCACAATACGCCCTGCCATGCCACGGCGCGACATCTGTCAGAGGACTCTCGAAGCACTACCAGCCAGAAAACAATAGCTTATGCAAAATAACAAATTTACGAACATACACCATTGGTTTTATTTTTCCGTAAGCTCTGTATAATTTTTAAAGCAACATGTTTTCCGTGTACAGCGATTTTGATTACTAGTAATTTATATTGGGGGGACGTTACAGCTAATATGTTAAATATTAGCTGTAACGTCCAAAGTGTGATAAGAACTACAATTACCGTCTTGCAAATGTTAACCCAAATTTGCTGTCTCGCATAAATTAAAAAAGAGTTAGCAAATATTCAATTTTTTCCAAGGTTTAATGTATTTACTTTCATAACCTAAGAATTTTTTTTAGATACTTGTCAGTCCATAAATACCTTAAAATTGGTTTAGCATTACAGTACAGTGGCAAGTGGATTAGCTGACAGTGTGTTGATAAAATATACAGCCTCCACTTGACGCACCAGCTGATGGCGAAAGGATACATAAACGAAAAGTAAACATTTGGCGCTACTTTCGTCGAATTGTCAAAAATCTTGCCAAGTTACACGATACAGAGAGTAAAAGTTCAATTTAACAAAAAAATTAGGTTCTTCTATGTTAACAGAAGTGTAAAACTCTTGTAATACGGCAGATTGAGGGAACAACCAAACACGTCACATGGGGTGGCTTTTCAAAGGTTTATTTAAATAAGTGCGAAGAAACCGCGAACAGACTATATATATATATGTGGGCCTATTTGTCAGTGGACGTTGATTTCGTCGGCAACGCTGCCAAATATATAAGTATAGATATTGACTTCGGGAACCAGTTTCCCGCCCAGCATTTCAGTTGGCACCTTCAGGCCCTTTCAACATAGAACACTGGCATTCGGTTGAGTGTTGAAAGGTATTGCAGGTGCCAACTGAAGTTCTGTTTGGAACTTCGGTCCGTGAAACCCACGNCTATATATATATATGTGGGCCTATTTGTCAGTGGACGTTGATTTCGTCGGCAACGCTGCCAAATATATAAGTTTAGATATTGACTTCGGGAACCAGTTTCCCGCCCAGCATTTCAGTTGGCACCTTCAGGCCCTTTCAACATAGAACACGAAGCGACTTCAGCTGGGTAATCAGGCTGTATATTCTGGAAATAGCCGCGAAAGTCAGCAGTATACTGTTCACTGCGATAGTTTTTTTTTTTTATTAGGCCACTGATAATATCGGAAAACGGTGGGTCTAGGGAGGCATACGTCTGTGTTTCAATATCTTCACGTAAGATTATTCAAGAATTTCACATTTGATGTTGCATAGAATTAAAAAAAAAATACTTATAATATTTAAACTGTGTATTATAACATACATCAGAAAACTCGCACAGTTTGGTTTCAGAACACTTTATTTATTCCCCAAGAAGACAAGTGTTTTATGCAGAATGCGGTTCACCTTTCGGTCGGTATTTGATTTTCACGTCCTTCGGTTTAAAATGTATTGCTTTGCCGTGAAATATTATGTTTATGGCAGTTACATTTTTCCTGAACACGAACACACAACTCGGTTGGATGTATACTTGCGCATAAAATCGTAGTTCTGTATATCTTCTACGAAAGCCCCACAAATATGTGCTTTTATAGACAAATAAATTAATTTTGGTTTTATAAAAATTGCACTAATCCGGAATGAGTTATAAAAGAAAATACCCTACGATGATTATCGTTTTTCTGAAGTTTATTAGAGCGATACTATAAAAATTTGTAGTGCCCATTCTTAGCGTTNCCCTACGATGATTATCGTTTTTCTGAAGTTTATTAGAGCGATACTATAAAAATTTGTAGTGCCCATTCTTAGCGTTGTGCATTTTAATGATCACATATCTTTCTTTGCTAAGGAAAAAGTGAAGCTTTCCGGTAGCCACAGACCAATTTTTATTGCATTTCTTCGAAATATCGTAATATGTTTAAANAGGAAAAAGTGAAGCTTTCCGGTAGCCACAGACCAATTTTTATTGCATTTCTTCGAAATATCGTAATATGTTTAAAGTTACTGTTGAACAGGATAGCCTCTTCCAACTTACCTTACATTTGCTCTTTTCGAAGGAAAACTGAAGGTAGGGTCTATTAGGATTTTGTCATCCAATTTTTAATGTGATTAGTTCGTATATTATGTTAATAATAGTGTGTGTTTTTGTACACGAGATCTGTGGGCAACTTAAGACCAGAGTTGCTGTAGCGTAGCTGGTGTGGTAGTTGCTGTTGGGAATTCAACGTAAGTTGGTAATGCCAGTTTCCCTACGTTCTAGACACAGTACCAACAAAAGACACCTAGTGCTGGACGATGGAGCCATTTGCTATCGGGCCACGGCGTCCATTACAAGCTGTACGCACAGCGTTGCTCCGAGCTGGCGCTCCGTCTGTGCAAAGGTTTTGTTTGCGTTTGTGCAGTTTGAGGAAACGCATGTCGTTTTAGAATGTATTAAGTATTGAATTGCCACAAGCTTCGTGACAAAGAAACGTTCTATTACAATATCCTTTTTAACAGCACCATATATTCAGTTTTGGGTTATCTAGAATATGTTCCATATCCGAGCATTGCGCCCGTTTACTTCCAGTGACACGCGAATGAAGCTTGGAACATAAAACGAAACTCGTGAAATCATGGTTTTAGTTAATGAGCTCTGGAATGTCGCTTGCAGAAGTGTCACGGCGGTATGTTGGCCGGCTGGATTCCTTGAACAATTAGTACCATTAATCTTATAAATGTAGTGGTTGGTGTATGGCTCAGTATCGGGTTGTAACTCGCACACCATTACGCAATGTATTAGTCGATTTATGCTGGTTACGAGCAACTTTTATTCGGTTCTACGATGACGTGTCGACCTCCTTCATACCGCTTTTACACAAATAGTTGCAAAAATTACCTTTCCGACTTTGCTCCAGGTGCGTCTTTCTTGAACACAGGCTTTGGACAATGACTACGTAGCTCCTGTCAAACACGTCACTGCCTGCTGTGCTTTATCTTCTGCTGATGTCAAATTTTAACTCGAGCAGGTCTGCGTTATTGCTCTGAGCGCCCATTTGTAGAAGTAGGGAGGGACTCCGAAACTCTAGCAAAAAAAAAAAAAAAAAA
>NQII01001930.1:278898-321702 GCA_002778355.1 Clitarchus hookeri | reverse complement strand
AAAAAAAAAAAAAAAAAATTAAAGTATTTACCAACAATTGTATTTTGGAATAATTTGAAATACGATAGTGGAAATTTCCCATTGCTATGATAAATTATTCAAGTTTTAGAATAAAAAACCATTTTTATGTTGACTGACTAGATAAGTTAAGAAGGATGTTTTGCTGTTCCTGCATTATTAACGAGTTTTTCAAATAAAACTCGAAACTTTATTACTACTGTTATCGTACTGCGGGGACTGGAATCTGCTATCGTCAACATACTTGTTAACAAGAGTNACGAAACTTTATTACTACTGTTATCGTACTGCGGGGACTGGAATCTGCTATCGTCAACATACTTGTTAACAAGAGTTTGAATCAGTGAGGTTTGGAGAGTATCATCGTCTGTTGCTGTGACACTGCTTGGCGCATGTAGGTTACAACTAAGGGGTCCGCCTACCTGGAGTTATTTCCCACGGCTGAGGCTGAGAAACGCGGGTGCGATTAGGGCGACACTGCCACGCGCATCAAGTGCGCCATCGCCACTAAGCTCAAGGTTCTGAACTAGTCTGCAGCGTGCACCTATCATTTTATTGGTGGAAAGTCTGCGGCAAGGTTCAAATCAGGGCCCTCGAGTTTTTTTGTATTTATCTGACGCGTAAATTTTTAAATAAAGGCGCCGTTTTTGCGCATGTTGGAGAGTGCTCCGAAATGGTGTTTGTAACGTGCGTGGATTCTTGAAAGCACCGATGAGGCGTGTGTTATTTTCGCAGATCAGCAAATTGGAGACATGTTTCATAAAGACTGTTCACGTTAAAGTGAGCACTTTTGAAATCAACCTTAGAAATAAGTCACTGCTCCTACCTGCATATGTTTTAACGTGCGCACTGAGTAGTGTGAACACAGTTATGTCGGTAACGGTGTAGGGAAAGTAGTCTCATTTCTTAGGTAAAGATCTGTAAATACTTGAATGATTTTTCACTTTTTTTTATGCATCTAAGTGTAAGTATTAGCAGATTTGTAATTTTCTCCTAATTTCACAGTTTCACTTAACTGACATGAATAAAGTGATGATGCCCATGCCAGTGTTAATTTTACATGTGGTGGAGGAATACACAGCGTGCATACAAGTAGAGGTTAAAACGCTTTCAAAGGTGCTCAGTTTACTGTGTGTACAGCCTGTGGTTTGGGGNTTCAAACACTCAGCAACGCCGTTCAAGCGCCAGGTATTGTAATGTGCGACCGGCATGTGCGCAAGCTGCTGCAGATTTGCCGGTCATGCTCTGTTTCGCCCAAGGTCGGGATAGCGAATTAACATTGGTGTCGCGTGACGCAGGAGCCGAGTGACGTTATCTGACTTGTTCCTCGTACGTTTGCGTAATGGGATGACGGCCGTCCTCGACCCGCCGTCCGGAATAGTAATTTTCGGCGTGAATCGGCACACCGGTTCCGGTTACTGTTTTCGAGTAAAAGCAACGGGAAGTGTAGTGGTATTTTATTTTCCACTTCGTGCAGAATGGCGTGCGGGGTACTCGTTTGGCGAGAGAAAGGACAAACATTTCGTGTGGAATGCGGCTGGAAGATTTCAGAGAACTACATTTTCCAGTGGCGTAAGCAGAATTTTTTTTTTAGGTTGTGTGTTGGAGAAATGGGAGCGGAGGTGCTGTTTATTAATAAAAAAAACAGCGCATACAAAATTTTTCCGCTGAGGAACAACAGTAGGTGTGGACACTTGTATTATTAATTTTACTACTTATTTTTACTGTTTTATTATACTGCCTTATTGACCTAATTTATCATTTATATTCCTTTATTTTTATGTGCCCTTCATAATTTGTGGGGGAGGGGGGAGTGTAATGCTTGAACACCCCTTCCCCCCTCAACGAACTCCTCCTAAGCCCTGGCAGTTACCACTGCAGCCAGTAGATTTTGGTCTGGCGGTATTCACGTTCGAGTAAGGCGTGTTAACGCCGTGACAAAACACTGAACTGATAGAGAATAAATAGACAAGGTTTAAAGATTTCATGCAAATTTCGTAACTATTTTTGAGCTCAACATACATGGTGATGTCGAGGTTTCTGGTGATTTTTTTTAGATATAAACTTATTTTTATTTTACATTTTTTTGCGTGGTCAAAACCTTAACTGTTTTGTGCAAAGCAGAGTATTTAATAGTACGTGCATACCTATCCTAAACGAAACATAAATACATGATAATTTTTTTTGGTTCATATACGGGATAATGCTGGTATCAACTATTTCACAATCGTAATGATTAAGTTAAGTCTATACAATATTTATAACACTGCTGGATCACAAAAATGTACGTCTGAATATTCTAGGGTAGATTTTAAAATAACAGGGCTGCCATAGAAGGTGTGAGAGTAAGCAACGAGTGTAGACCTTCATCGCCGTTCACTCTTCCGCTCGCACTCTCTCCCGTGACGTGAAGAGTGGGCGAGAGAGTACTCTCCCGGCGAACTGGGACATGGCCTCCGAGGCTCCGGCATGCACTCGTTTTATCAGAATTTCTCGCAAACCAGATATTGAACGGTGGGAAATTTATCACACGCGATAGAAGCCAACGGATTGAATTGTAGATGTTATTTAACGCATTTCTCTGTTTTAAGAAAACTTTACAGCTAATCCCTAAACTTGCTGTTTGTAATTATTTCCATTTACTATTTTTTTTAATGTAGCCTATTTAATACCGGTAGCATAAAAGTAAAAAGTGTCAATCCTAAGTAAATGAGTTTTACATTTTCAGAGAAAAAACTTTTTTTCGTAAAACGTTTATTTACTGGTTCAGTAAATAAATTTTATGGGCATACTTTTTTTCTTTTTTTTTCAGGAGAGATAAAATACAATTATCTACAGCCACCACTCTTTATTTTCATCCTATTAAATGAACGGCATTCAAAGTGGAAAAAACAATGAAAATTGTTAGTGCTTTCGTGCTCAGTTTTCTTTACAAAAAAAACAGTCCATGGAATCTGTAGTTTAATCCATCGGCTTATATATCGTGTAATAATATCGTACTATTACAGATACATTTACGAGGAATTCAGTTTCCCGGAAATGCACATTGCAGTTTAATTTTGGCTCGTTAAAAAGTTTTTGCAATAGTCTATTCGCGGTTTCTTCACAAACTTTTTAATCAAACATTTGAAAAATCACCCATGAATTACACGTTTGGTTGTTTCCTGTATATGTCGTTTATCACAAGCGTTTTATACTTGTGTTAACGCAAAAGTACCTTATTTTTGGTTAATTGAACTTTTACTTATATCTTGTCTATAAATTAAAATTTCTAATTAATATGACTGAAAACAGGGAGAAAATGTGTGTGTTGGTAATGCCTAGTAAGAAATAGTTCTTATGCAAAATTATATTACACTGGGTATGCACGAATGCGGTGCGCTGTCACTTTGGTGTAATTTTAAGCATTGTTTGTATGCGGCGAAGGAATATCATAGAGGCAGAACTTTAGCAGGGCTTCAGAAAAGTGTGAAGTAACCGGGAATGGCGTATAGGAATACTAATCCTAAAGGGGTTACGCATATCTCTGTAAATAAATATTCTGGGAATACAAATTATTGCCATAAAAGGCCCAATAAACATTTATTCTAAACCCATATGTTTTTGCTTTTATCGTATCAAGTTTATTCAACAAGAGAAAAATTTTTAAAATTGTAACAATTCTAACCGCATCTTAATGCTCAAACAAGTTCCCGTGCCCGCGTTCTCTTAATTCCATGATGTGCCTTATAAAATCACTTGCATATTACTAAGTGTAGAGGGAATTAGGCTCGGCAACTAAGGGTTTTCAGTGGCGGTAGGAGAGTGATAAGACGGGGATGGTCGCCTTTATCGCAGTTGGCAGAGGATGTTTCGGAAACCGGAATCAACGCGTCGAAACGCTTGGTTCATGGCATTTATTACGAACGATTAATTAACTGCGCCCAGAGGATCTTATCACATGTCTTGTAGAAAAAAAAATCTCGGCGTGAAGCTTTATACAAATATTTATAATTCCTGTTTTGTATTTCTTAAGGAAGGACGATTAGATTAACATTGATCTCATCGGCATTGAATTACGAACCTCAAAACAGAAGCTACGTTACTGCATAACTTTACTCGTTTTCTGTTGTTTGAAAGCTGACGATTTTGTAAACAGATTTTACTGTCGTGGAGCATCGTTTAATGTTTGTAATAAAATTCTTGCATGCCAAAAGTATTCTTGTATCTACACAAACAGCATGCGTTGTGTTTTTTCCACACGGGGATTTGTTTTCGTTCCTGTCATTCCTGAGAGGCTGTTTAACCGGTAGTGTTGTATTCCGAATTGCAGGCCTTCTATAGTTTCTTGTAACGTTCTCTTTTATTTTTCGCCGTTAATTGAAAAATATTCCGTTGCTTTTTTTTTGTAACTGCCTCGTTACTTAGAAAATTTGCCTTGTTATGCGTTTAGAATCGTCCTTTTTTACTATTTTGTTAGCTGATAAGGAAAACACCACAGTAAAAGGTTCAAACATGAAATTTTTTTTAAAAATAATAGATAAAGAGGTCTTTGTGGGCGACTTGTCCATCGCAATTTATTTTCTCCATTAATTTTGCCACAGTTCATTTGAAATATTTTACACAACGACGCATAAATAGCAGACTCAAAAAAATTTCTTACATTGTTTAATTATTCCTTGCCTGGTTATTTTTCCGACGTTTAACTGCCTAAAAAAAATTAATGATTGTTTTGTGCAAGGGGACAGGTGATTTTGTGAATAGCAGTCGGAGAGTACCGACTTAGATAATGTGTGATGAGCAAAGCAATGGCTTGTATAACTAAGAACCAAATCTGTGTTGTCAGGTTTTATTGCGGGGCGGGGGGCAGAAAATTTCAAAAAGGGCGGGTATTAATTTCTCTGACATAGCCGAATGAAATGCATTGGAATCACAATACTCAAGATTTTGGTTTGGCACAGTATATTTTGTGCAAAGTGCTATCATTGAACTTACGTGATAAGTCCTAACTGTTTATTAGTCGAAAGTGTAGTACAGCTGCCTGTTTATGTTTCGTATGTATTCACTTTATATATTGTTACAAGGCGCCAGGGGCGTATCCGTGTTCGTGAGGGTTGGAGGTGGTAATAAAAATGAAATAACTATATTTGATGTTTTAAAAAATAATTATACTACTATAAATATTTACACAGCTATTAACTGCAGCTTTAAACTCTCTCCACTATTACTTTTCTTATTCTCAGTGAGCGCAATATTTTATGTCTATCTCAATTTTAATCAAAGTCCTTATCGCTGTCTCTACATTGGTTACAGTCAATTCACACTCATTACTTACACGTATTCGTTCGTTCTATTGCTATCATTCTAAACGTCTGTAACTCACTCATCCAGTTCAGTTGTCCCGCCCGTCAGTCTCTCACTCCTCACTGTACCGATGCTCTCAGTCCACAGACTTCACTCCCGCTGGTCACTGCCGTCACCACTCGTCGCTCTCGCTGGCCCGATCTAGAAGGTTCCCCGCATCTCGAGTCTCGCCGAGAGAGGCGAGGGCGATGGCCAGAACATTCTATCCGCTCGAGTCCGGTTAGGTTTATCGCGGCACACGTGGCTTCTCGCTTTTGTAAATCTCCGCGCTCTCCTCGGGTTATCGCGATGCCCTTGACACACTTCTTCGCTCGCTCGAGTGGGACGGCACAAGGGAAGGAAAGCAAGGCAGGAAGCATGTAACAGTATTTTAAGGTAAAGTTGTCCGGAAAAAGGCGTGTTCTTGTTTCGTTGAAGTCGAAGAGCTACAAAGTTGGCAATGCGCAGCATGTCTTGAAGATTGTGTGCTCTGGGGCACGATTCTCGTTCTCTTCTGCACTTATCGGGAGTCCAGCTCCGCGAGCATTGCTAGCTTGTAGCGGAGTTAGTGCCCGCCAGACTAGTTGGCGAGCAAGCTAACTGTCTTATTATAGGTTATTCATGGTAAAGTGGGCACTTTTGAAAGCCCTCTCATTTGGAATGGTAGTAAATACATGTATTTTATTTTGGCCTTAGACGTTAACTTCCGAGTGCCGTGGAATATACACACTGCATTTATTACTTATATGGCAATATTTATTTTAAAAAAATAGGATAAAAATGGCTGAAATGAAAAAGTAACTAGGGCCTCAAAAGTGCACATCTTACCGTGAACAGCGTATACTTCTGCATTATAATAGTAATATTTCCAGTTAGAAAGACTGTTGAACTTCAGGCAGATGTTTTAATTTATGAACATATTGTCTGTGCCGTTGCTCAAATTCTTGGAATGTTACTCTCCCTTCAACAGCTGCCACTAGCCAACTAAGGTGGAGGTGCTGTAATGATATTTTGATAGGCGGGTAACCACTACACATTGTATCATGCAAATTCCATCCCGCGCATTGTTTCCGCGACGTAAATCGCGCCTCTGGTCGCCTGAAGTGTGCGTTCTCTTGCTAAGAAAACAGTTTGGGAATACGTTCAGCAGTCTATTCTGAAAACATTTGTTTGTAACATTTGTGGCGACGAAGGATGTTGACAAGTGGCTGCGTATGCGTGCCAGGTCGTTGCGAAGTTCCTTAACGTAAACCTTACCGTCTTCTCACCAATTACATTAGGATACTGATTATTGTAGCAATGTAAAAGGAAATAAAGTATATCATCAGTGTGACGTCGCCTTCGGTGTTCTTCCTTCACAGAATTAAAATGTCTGGCCAGTTTGATGTATTAGTCATGTGGTAGATCGGAGCCTCAGGTTCGATTCTCGGCAGGGCGTCTTTTAGTTAGCGGCGGGGAAAGGGGGATTGTATCTCCCCCCCCCCCCCNATTAATAGTTCAATTTCTGTTGATAGCACTAAAAGACCTTTCACAGTGGCTGTTACTATTGGTACAGTCAGAATTAATTTTTACGGTAGTATTTTTCAGTTCATAATAACCGATAGTAGACTGAAGAATATTGTTATGATGGTACAGTTTCGTTCACGTTCGAGTCCAATCATTAAACGTCCAACATGTGATAATTGTTCTCGTATTATTGGTTTTCTCTATTTTACATCTAAAGCAGAATACCATTCGATATATTATAACATTTTTACATCAAGTTATACAATATTTTCGTCGGCCGGGAGTTATAAGCTTAAGACATCGACGAACACGTTCCGTATTTATCGATACTTGTGAATAACCACTCGGTGGAAGAAGTTACCCAATGCTTCATTCTAGATGGGAGTTAACTCGGTCCCATTTCATCACAAACGAGTTTACGCCAGTAACACCCGGTCAGTTGTTCAAGTGAAAGTGGACCTTTAAACTTCTACCATTTTGGTCGAGTTCCAACATTTTGGCCGAGTTCCAGGCTATAGAAATACCGAGGAATGCTTTAACAGTCACAGCGAGAGAGTTTGAAAGAAGGGGATTGCCCATTGCTGCTGAATCTGCCGAGCGCGATCTTATTGTAACCACGTTCTTTTTTTAGCGTGAGCTGGTATTCCATTGGATGTGTAAATTTCTCATATTTTTGTATATAATTTTGTTGCATAAGTAACACAGTATTTCGACGGTTCGTAAAATGAGAACATATTTGATATCGGGTTTTTAAGATGGTGAAAGTATTCGTTATAGAATTCCGATCTCGATAAGACTTATAATTTACAGCTAAAAAGAATTGGCAACAGCAAGCTTTTTGATCTGGATAGAGAATAATAGTGGCGTGTGGGGAGTGCACCCAGGGCAAGGCAACACCCTCCGAGTGACGGTCTTTCCAGCTGGGACCCGTAGGTGACCGTCATCCCCGAGCATGACAGAAATGAAACCCTAGAATGGAGTGGCGCTGGAATGCAGGGGCGTGGGAAACGGGAGTACCCCGAGAAAACCCGCCGGAAAGCGGCATCGTCCAGCACTTCCCACATGCGAAAATCCGGGAGTGAACCCGCCGGGGATCGAACCCGGATTGCCGTGGTGAGAGGCGAGCGCCCTGGCCACTACGCCACCGCTGCCCCCAGTTAGTGAAAATTGCAGGGAGATGAAGTAACAGTGTAAAAACTATATTTAAGTAAAAAGAACTAAAATAATTACACATTTTCACGTAACGCAACATAAACAAGTTAATATCGGTTGCGGAGTCTTATCGATATTGTATAGTCTGCTACACAAAAAAGTTGATAGCAGTCGCAGTTTCCGCCCGTCCGCTATATGTCGTTTGTGTACTTGGTTTCATTAATAATGGCGAAAGTGGCACTTCTATATATTCCCTTCCTTTTCTGTGGCTTGGGCGGCTTGGCTGTTTGTATGTAACGAGCATGTCTGTCGTTCCTAACCAGACTGAAGGATGCGTGAGCCGGGGTTGGAGCAGCGGCGAGGTGGGACGGGGTAGGAAACGAGAGCACCTCTATAAAAGCCCTTCGCAAGGTAGAGTCCGCCACACGTTGTCTCCAAGGGGACTTACGCCCGAACGAACATTATCAAGACGTGGGAAGTTCGGAGTTGAGTCGTGTGGTGATTGGTACCCAACAAGCAAAGAGCTTTTTCATCAAACCGCAGAGTCTCTCTAACCACAGACAACAGTAAGATTCGTAACCTGCTGTCAAAAGCAGTATTCGAATACGCATGTTCAAATTCACTGTCACACATCCTCGTTCGCTGGTACTACGTTCCTTAATTACCCACATTTCTCATCGGTCTCTTGGGCCTCTCGTTGTGACGTGTGCAGTTTTGGTTTCGGACATCTTTGATGATCTATTCGTTGTTCTTATAACCTCAAGATCTACACGTGGAAAGTTTCTGATTATTTAATTAAGCTTATTTTCTCACGATTTATTTACAAACGACATCGCGCATAAAATAACAGATAGAAGCAGTCCCGCTTGTTAAAATGAGCTAGCACTACGTAAGGCACGTGACATTGATCGTACACCTTGGTGACTGCAGAGACTATTCAAGGGTGCATTTGACCCCTTGGCTTGAATTCGAGAAGTTACTTAGTGAAATCACAACTTCGATGCCCTTCTGAAGGGCACGACGCGAGCTAAGTGCACTTGGCAGGTGGACGCGGGGAGTGGTTGGAATCCAACATATTACTTGAGATTATCCAACAGCGTCGAGAACTCGCCTGACGACAGGACGTCGTGGCTGCCTTCCTTCTTACAGACTGGTTCCCAGGAATCTAGTCAGCGGCGTTACACCAGTGTTTTTTTTTTTTTTTTTGGGGAAGAGAAACTTTCAACAACTGGAGGTCTCAAGCGGGAGACAAGAGTCCTGTTGCGGCTAGGCCTCGCCTCTTCTTTAAATAACGCCTCGCTTGAAAACAAGCGTTTACACGGCGCAAGATAATATGTAAAAACAGTGAAAGACGGCGCTCTTATACTAAGTATCACGCGATGCCTCAGATCTAGTACGAAAGCAGGAGATATAGCATATCGTATTTTCAGGATAGTTTTATACGAAACTAGCGAGTTGATTGGTCGTTCTCTGCTGCTAGTGTGACCGTCTAGCCCTATATGTAAGCCAGAGGGGCGTGAAAACTGAGAATAATAGCTGCGCGAAGAGGAATCAGGCGAAAAATATTTACTGTGAAGAGCTCTTGAAAATTTTGATTTTGAACTGGAGTGTGGTTCAGACAGTGTTGCGAGATTGTTGGTTGGGTAAAAGAAATGTTATGTTCTATTTAATAGCCACTACTACTTTGTTCCATGAGATGTAATTATAAAAACTACAGTTATTCCGAGTCNATTACTGTTATTCCGAGTCGCCAACTTTTCTCGTGCAAGAAGGTATTGGCTGCAAGTTTGACCTGTGAACTTGTTTCTCGTGCGATTGATTGATTGATACAGGTTTATTACAATAATATGAAAAAATACAGCATTGGAATGAAATACAAATGCAGGAGCCAGTGTGCAAAACCAACATGCCGACATACAAAATTGCTTTTTTATTGATGTAGAGATGACAGAAAAAAACACACACAGAAACGNATGTAGAGATGACAGAAAAAAACACACACAGAAACGTTACTGGAACGAACAGTTTTGAAAAATATACAAAACTTAAAATTGAGGAATGTTTCTCATGGGATTTTCCTGATATTCTCGCATGCGAGGCGAGGCCTCTTGCGAAGTCGTATTTCGCATCGCGTGAAAGCAGTTTTACACAGAACTGTCGAAGACGGTGCGTGTAGAGGACGGATGACGAAACCCGGGTTTGTCAGCTTTCTAGGAGTAGCCTTCTATAGGATGATGGAAGGANTTGGTTGGGTAAAAGAAATGTTATGTTCTATTTAATAGCCACTACTACTTTGTTCCATGAGATGTAATTATAAAAACTACAGTTATTCCGAGTCGCCAACTTTTCTCGTGCAAGAAGGTATTGGCTGCAAGTTTGATCTGTGAACTTGTTTCTCGTGGGATTGATTGATTGATACAGGTTTATTACAATAATATGAACAAATACAGCATTGGAATGAAATACAAATGCAGGAGCCAGTGTGCAAAACCAACATGCCGACATACAAAATTGCTTNCATTGGAATGAAATACAAATGCAGGAGCCAGTGTGCAAAACCAACATGCCGACATACAAAATTGCTTTTTTATTGACAGAAAAAAACACACACAGAAACGTTACTGGAACGAACAGTTGAGAAAAATATACAAAACTTAAAATTGAGGAATGTTTCTCATGGGATTTTCCTGATATTCTCGTATGCGAGGCGAGGCCTCTTGCGAAGTCTTTTTCGCGTCGCGTGTAGAGGACGGATGACGAAACCCGGGTTTGTCAGCTTTCTAGGAGTAGCCTTCTATAGGATGATGGAAGGAGNGCGTGTAGAGGACGGATGACGAAACCCGGGTTTGTCAGCTTTCTAGGAGTAGCCTTCTATAGGATGATGGAAGGAGCACAAGCGATTCGGTATCTTGGCGCGATTGCGTGTGTCACAACCAGAGATGTAGGCTGGAAAATTTTCTAATTCGAAAATGACAGTATTTTATTGAAATTATTTGGGATGAATAAGTGAATATAGGGATTCACTCTACTATAATATTTGGTTAACAAACGCTTCAACATTAAAGGGGAAATTAAATGAAAATACAAATTCCAGGAGAATTTCCTGTCTACACAACAGGCTGGGGTTCACCTCAAAAGAAACCAGTGAGAAAATGACACGGGGAATTTCCTGCCTCAGTGCCTCCATATAATAGGCAGTTCACTTTGCGAAACAATGAGAAATTGACAACGGTATTTCTCCTGTGCAGGGGATTTACCTTGCTATGTAAACAGGTATGCTGTGTAGTTGTGAGTTAGTTACAGCTCAAACGTTACTGTGAGTGAGACCCAAGTTTCGAAGTACACATTACGTTTATCCGGTTAAGTTAATGTAAAGTGCTAAGTAATGCCTAATGTGAAAATAAACTAGTGCGTGACACCATTATTTGAAACCTGTGAGGGAAACGCAAAGAAGGGAACATGAAAATGTAAATATTGTGGACAAACTTACGCAAACAATGCAACAAGAATGAAGAGACATTTGGCAACATGTAATAAAATGCCCAGAGAGGACACAATCCTTGCACGGGAAGGTAATACAAAAAACTGTTGGAGTAACTATTTCCGGGAATTTGCATCAGGAATTAAATGTAAATATATTAATGTTTTAAAATTCAAATACAGGCTGTTCACAGTAGGAAGTAAAATACTTATCAGAAATATTATTTTAATAAATTCTTATAAACTATGCTTAAATTTTTAGTCAGACAGCAAATAATATTTACTTCATGTTTTTAAATTGAATTTAGGGATATAAAATTAAATTCCGCGATACCCTTAACGAATCGTAGAATCAAGAATCTAAAATCTAGGAATTGAGTCATTAAAAACCAATTACTACAGTAAGATCACCTAAGCTGTTACCTTCGACGTGGTTTACTGTTGCTGCATTTATTCGTGTACTATGCACTTTTTAATGCTATTCTGTGCCTGTAAATTGCCAGAAGATGAATTACTTACTGCACCTGATACAACCATGGACGTTGCAAAAAACATCTCGAACATCGACGAAGTAGCTGTGACGGCAGACTTGGCAGAATACCGCGCCAAACGAACGTACTTCGTGGAGTCGATACATCATTTGGCGGGCAGCAGAGAATATCTCTCCACTTACATGGTGGAAAGGATATTGCACAACTCGATAGTCATCTAAAGTTGCTGCAAGGATTCTTAGTGTTCCACCAACGCAACTGGAAGNAAAGGATATTGCACAACTCGATAGTCATCTAAAGTTGCTGCAAGGATTCTTAGTGTTCCACCAACGCAACTGGAAGGCTTTCAGCACTATTAAAACCAAAAAGAGGAACAGGTCAGCAAGCGAACGCACTGCCAAGCTGGTTTCTGTTTCTCGGAATATTTTTTTTGTTGTCACTGCAAGAGAATCCACATCCAAGTCAACCACAATCTTGTGGTGCGAGCAGCAGTGGTTCTATGGGCATGGACACAACCAACAGCGACGGCGAGCGCGAAGACCAACTACATTTCTTGCACAGTGGCAATGCACTGTGTTGTGTAATGTCCTCTCATTTGCTAAAAATTATCAATGCAAGTGTTTAGTGTAATCCGCCAGGAATTATAATGGCATTAGTCGAGGAAACATTTTTGACTGTGTCTTTTCAAGCATATTGCCTACCAGCCGTTGTAAAGGTATTGTGTAGATTCTAGGAAATATTTTTCGGTACGTGTATTATAATGGCTTTTCAGGCACATTGCCTTTCATCAATTATAACATTATTATTTAAAGTCTACCGTTCACATTTTATTTTTAATGTTTTGTATTTTTAGTTAACTCTCATAAACCATGATTGATTTATGATTTGCGTAGTTGAAAAATGTACATTACAGATAGAATATGAAACTTCAGATTTGTTTATGAAATATGTGTAACCGTACACTTGTTGCACCAAATCCTTGCTCCATTTTGAGTTAGGAAAATTTTCCCATCCAAAACTGTCCGGAAAATCCACATCTCTGGACTGAGAAGCTGTCCAGACCGACTGGAATCTGTGTCGTCGTTAACTGGCATCCGGTGCCAAAGTGCCGAAAGCGCGCACATTTTTGAGAACAGCACGACGATTTTGGCACACATGCTATAAGTCGGGACTACTTAAATAAGCCGTGCAGTAGATAATACGAAAGTATAATTGTTAGCGGGTTTTTATATAGATAACTTTAACTTTAGCGTGAATAATCTTACAAATGTGTTCCGTTTTGGTACAGTTAAGCCACATGACCATGAAAAATATGTTGCTCCCATGAAGGACGGAGTGGCATTGTGTTTGCCGTGTCGTATTCACCCGACCCGCTAGTTACTGGCCCAAGTGAACGTTCTTACAGGTCTCTCTTCTGGTACCTACAATATAACTTCACAGTGCAAATATCAGTTGTTGTAGGCAACATCTTTCTCCGCTTTTCAATGTTGTTGATATGCGGCGCCATGTACTCGATTTTATCAGGTACGTCACCAAAAAATACAAACTTCTACACACTGAAGCACAACCGATTCCCCCGTGAAGCTCTGACGTGCAAACAGACAAGACTTGTTACCTAGCTTAAATTGCTGTGTGTAGTCTGCTCGCGGTTTCTTCGCACCTTTTGAATCAAACCTTTGAAAAATTAACCCGTTTACGACGTGTTTGGTTGTTTCCTAAAATATGTCGTTTATCACAAGCGTTTTATATTTCTGTTAACATATAATAATCTTATTTTTGGTTAAATAGAATTTTTCTTATATTTTATTTATAACTATATTACTTAAGTCATAATAAATGTGAATACAGAGATAAAATATGTGTGTTGGTAGTGCCTAGTAAGAAATAGTTACTACGCAAAGTATTAGTAAATAGAATGCGCACTTATACGATGCGCTGTCCCTTTGCTTTGTTAGCACGTGGCGGAGGAATAGCCTGAAAGTAGTAGCATTTTAAAAAATTTGGAAGTATCCGTGAATGGACTGTTGGGGTGTTACTTCTGTAGTGCACGAGAACCCTGGAGCTTGTGACGGGAGAAGTGCATTTTCGTGTTTGGCAGCACTGACTCGGTGGCAGTTGGTCTCTGGCTACGAGGGCCACGCCCATTTACCCAAGCCAGGTACACACGATCACACAAAGCCGGCGCCACATCGACTGGATGCCACTTCATGCGCACTTCATCGACTTCCCGCACCGGAGCTATCGCACCTGAGAACAGAAGAACGAAGCTTGGGCGACAGGATATAAATCGCGAAACAGGCTCACTAGAAACACAACACAACACTTAACTTTCTCTGTAAAGGCTGTGCAAGGTAAAATGAGCACTTTTGAAATCAGCCTTTGAAAAATGTCACCGCCCCTACCTGCAAATACATTGATGGGCACACTTTTTGAATGAAGCCTTGTAAAGTTCGTAACGATGAAGGAAAAGTAGTTCCATGTCTTAGCGTTGTANTACTTCTGTAGTGCACGAGAACCCTGGAGCTTGTGACGGGAGAAGTGCATTTTCGTGTTTGGCAGCACTGACTCGGTGGCAGTTGGTCTCTGGCTACGAGGGCCACGCCCATTTACCCAAGCCAGGTACACACGATCACACAAAGCCGGCGCCACATCGACTGGATGCCACTTCATGCGCACTTCATCGACTTCCCGCAACGGAGCTATTGCACCTGAGAACAGAAGAACGAAGCTTGGGCGACAGGATATAAATCGCGAAACAGGCTCACTAGAAACACAACACAACACTTAACTTTCTCTGTTAAAAGGCTGTGTAAGGTAAAATGAGCACTTTCGAAATCAGCCTTTGAAAAATGTCACCGCCCCTACCTGCAAATACATTGACGGGCACACTTTTTGAATGAAGCCTTGTAAAGTTCGTAACGATGAAGGAAAAGTAGTTCCATGTCTTAGCGTTGTATTAAAATAGTTAGATAAACATTTTTGAATACTGAAAGGATTTATTCTGCTTACTTTTTTTTTAAAACTGCAAACACGTGTAATAATTAGCAAATTTGCAAAATACGTACGTTTCTAATAATTTCTTTTCTCCTGCTCTGGTGCATGAATAAGTGATGAGGCCCATATCAATATTAATTATACATATGGCAGAAGAATACACAATGTGCATACAAGTATATCGTAAGCAGGGCTGTCAAAAGTGCTCACTTTGCTGTGAACAGACTATAAATGACGTCATTCGTATGTTCATGCGTATACACATACAACATTGTTCCGTTGTAAAGTGTATTATTTATGCACCGAGGGCTGTGGTTGTGTATTGAGACTACTCGCCTACCATCACGGTGAACCACGTTTCATTCCTGGCACTATCGCGTCCGATTTTCGCATATGGGAAAAGCTGTTGACGTTGCCTTTGGCCGGTAGGTTTTCTCGGGGCACTCTCAATGTTCCTACACCATTGCATTACGACGTTGTTCCCGTATACACCTCTAGCACCTCCGTCAGTGCCGAAGACATGCTTATTTATGCACCGGGGCAAGTCATTATCATTATGCAGTTGAAGGATTGAGAAGGCTCATTTTAGGAAACCACACCAATATTTAACATCAATAAGGGTGGAAAAACTGCTCCTAGTGCAGCCATCCAGGACCGAACCACTACCGTCAAAGATTAACGTAACCACTCGGTAATTATCTGCTGTGCTTTAACAGGCGGGAATGGCGAATTTTCGCAAATATTCGAGGGCAAGCGAGACTTCAAACGCAGATCTGAGTTGCTTTTGCAATTGGATCACTGTTTATAAAATACGCTCCGAACGACTCGTCTTGAGCAAGCAACAAACCTCCAAGAAAATGAAGACGGAATCACGTGCTCCATGGGCCAGCAGCCAATGAAGAATTACCTGAGACTCAGTAGACAGAGGATTGCGGAGTCTAGCGTACATGCCACTTGGAAGAACGAAATTTTCCTTCGCCCTTATGTCACTTACTGATCCCGCGCATAAGAATGCAAATATGACAGAAACATGTGTCGGATCTCCTTGTGGGGAAACTCACGCTTCCGTGCGATAGGTTCGGTCTGTACTGCACGGAATATTCTTGACTTGTATTCAAACTGTGTAAACAAGTATCTTATCATGCGACGAGAGCGAAGAATGTTTCCGGCTGTTCAAACATTCCTGTTTTGTAATGTAGAAGTGTTACATTAGTGGCAAGATTTAGACNTAGATAATCGGCGGGTTCGGTGGCATAACCAGATTACAAAGGTGAATCAAGTGTACGAAGTGAGCCAGCCAAGGAAGGGAGGGAGCACTCTAGTGAACAAGTTTGGAGGGAACCGGCCCCTGAGTGGGTCAGTTGTGCCTGCGCGCCCGCCTACTCTGCCTGACATTCCTGGCCGGGACACTCGGTTACCTCACCGCGACGTATACGGCAATAACAAATCCGAGGGAAATTCTTGCTGGCGATCACGGGACAAAGAATACAGCACACGTGCTAGTTGGCATTACGTGCGTCAGCGGAATGGCGGAACGTCTGCGTTCGATCAGTTCCTCTGGTCGAACTCTCCATACGGGTAGCCGAGACAGCTGATTCCGAAACGTCTCTTGTCCATTTTTTTCTTTTCAAAATGCTCTGTTTTGGTTTATTGGATTCCTGACGTTCTTTTGCCGATGAACCTGCATCATTTCGCTACCAAAACGTTTTCTTTTTCCCTGTTGGAATGAAGAATGACAGCTGCCTGCAGTTCCAAAAGTGTCTCCTCTCCTGAAGCTTTATAAAAGCTGGCGATTGAAGAATGTATCCCTTTGTTCAGAAATAAAACTTACCTCTTTGTTAATAGGACTTCTCCGTTTCTTCAACCCTGCAATTCCATAATGAGTCATGATTAGGTAGAGCACAACAGTATAAGATGAGGTTTATTGAACATAAGGATTATACAATAACTATACATGTGACTATTGGTCGGGGAGCTTAAATGGAATACCAAGATGATAATCAATTGTATTAAGTATTATTACCTCACGCTATTAATATTACAATCTAATTGGAAAGTCGCCACCTTGTTCATGTTGCCGAAGGCTGATTATAGGAGGCGGCTAACGACGGCCGGACACACCCATATCCACGTCTTCTTGGTCCGCTGCCCCGATGACAAAAGACCTCGCTCCCAGTTTTGCGTTGGTCTATATCGGGCGCGTTGTTTAATATTTTCAGCCCCGTTTACTGGCCGGTGGAGGGGGTTTCTACAACTGTCTTTCTCAAGGTGTTATTGCAATCATACTCGTGCCATGGTTCAATGTTTGGAGGTGTGATCAGGCGGGCCGTCCAGCTAAGACCCGATCACTTCATAACACGGAGATAGTACGTCGACCATCAGCGGTCCGGCCTACTCCCTACAGAACCGTGGGTTGTGCCGCACTCGCAAGTCTGCTCATGCGCGTTCTTTTCCGCGTTTGAGGCCGAGAAGCACGGGAGCGATAAGGGCGACACAGCCACGTGCATCAAGTGCGTCATCCCCACTAAGCGCAGCACTCGGAACTAACGGTGACCCCATCATTTTATTCGTGGAGAGTCTGCAGCAAGGTTCAGTGCATGCCCCTCGAGTACTTTGTTTGTATATATCGCGTATGGGGCCGCAGTGGATGAGTGGTTAGCCTGCTCGCCTCCCACCAAGGCGAACTGGGTTCATTCCCTTGCCGGGTCACTCCGGGATTTTCGTGAGTAGGAATCGTGCCGGACGATGCCGCTGGACGGCGGGTTTTCCCAGGGTTCTCCAGTTTCCCGCGACCTTGCATTCCGGTGCTGCTCCATTCTCATCTCGCCTCATCTCGTCCGTCCTGCGGAAGGCAATGGTAAACCACTGCAGGAGTTGCCTTTTTCGCGACGCGGCTTCCATTCCCGCCATGGGTCCTTGGTTCCGATCAACACTCGAGTTGGTAACCTCCCCACACACACACGTTTTTTTATAATCCGTTTTGGAGTACTCTGAAATGGCGTTTCTAATGTACGTGACGTCTTGGAAGCACTCAACAGCCCTCGCCTTAAGTGCGTGTTATTTTTTGTAGATCAGCACATTAGACGCACGTTTAATAGTTTCGTGGGAAAACGTGTGCGTATTTCAAACCCTCTGCAATGCAGTTCAAGCGCCGGAACCTTCCCCCGCCATATTGGATCCTTGGTTCGTCTAGCTTGCTTGTGTTTTAAAAAAGAAAATTCCCGGAGTTCCCCTATACCATACCCTGCTAGCTATTTACCTTGCAGTGCAGTACAGGCAAGACAAGGGAACTAAATAAGTTTAGCAGTCGTTATGGATCTGCTGTTCCTTGGGTGACGCAACGTCTATGTTAAACTCGCGCAGTGTTGTTAACGTAACAAGTTCCCTCGAAATTCTAGGACAATCCCCGTCGAAGAAGGAAGAGACGAGGTCGCGACAGTGCCGGTAGTGGTTAGTAGATAAGGAAGAGAAGTCGTGTGTTGTGGTTGTGGGTGAAAGCGTCAGTTAAGAGTAATTATTCGTCCCCGTTTTTTCAATTCGCCGAGTTGGTTTTCGTTCTCGCGGTAACATCACTCAACGTTGGCGCGGCCCGGGTTTCGGTCCTGGCGAATTGCACTCAACTCGTGGGCTGCCCTTTGTCCTTAATGTACGACATTAAATTATACTAGGAAGGCGACGGAATGCGTTTGTGAGAGGAACGAGAGTATCCCCGAGGAAATCTGTCGCCGTCCGGCATCGTCCGCCATGTTTCCCACGTGCGAATAGTTCGGATTTCGGATACGCCGGAATTGACACTCGCATCGTCGTGGTGGTGGGAGGCCGACGGTGCGTTATAAATTGACCAATAAATGATTGCGTGTCCTTTATTTCGGAAGTTTGGGGTAGAATGCTTTTTTACCCTCAATTTATCGCTTTTCTGCATACACTTTGACTGCGTGCTTGAGAGTCATAGTGTGGGTGATTTGGAGACTTGTGGAGTGGAAACACATTTGTATCTGAAAAGCAGTAAATGGATTTGCCTGTCCAACGAACTTGGCCGCGACCCGTGCTGCAATCACCCGAGCGCTGTGATTGGACACACGCAGGCAGCCGGTGCTCGATGTCCAGGGCTCTCTAATAATATTCAGGGTAGGCAGGAGGCTTTGTCGCTCTCTTTCTGTGTAACGCCCTTAAAAATAATTCGCAATATACTTCTGTACGTAAAAATTTTTAACCTGCTACAGCGAAAGAGTATTTATTAAGCTACATAAATACAGCACCATAGGCTGTGAAACAAAGCACAAACAGAAACTATGACAACAAGCTGCTTCTGCGAATACGACGAACTTACGGAAATGTTACATTTGTGGGGTAATTCCGCTCAGTTATGGGGCTATTCCACTTACGAGAAAACTTTTCAAAATTCGGATGCACCTTCCGCAAGTAAATTGCTTTTTGTCTGCAGGAAATGCGCACACTTCCGTGAAATGTAAAATTGTTCAGACGTCAAATATTTGGGGGCTAATTTTTGACGACGATGTTCTCGTCTGGGTTTGTCTTTTTGTGGCGATTGTGAACATAATCTAAGAATATCAAAACACTCTCGTTAATCTAAATGGAGTTTCAGAAACAATTTCTGAAGATGGCTGGTCCTGATCTTGCAGATTGAAACTCTGATGCATACGGTTTAGGGGCGAGTTGGTGGACATTTATTCTCAGCTGTTGCAGTTTTTTTAAAAAGTGAATTGATTATTTTTCTACTTTGAAAATTGAATGCGAGAGATCAGCTTTCCGAAGGCTCATTTTATAAAATCAAAAACCTTCTTATGCACATTTCCATATTTTCCATCGACGACTTCCTTTTATTGTTAAAATTGTTATTAATTCCGTGTCGTTTAAAAACAAATCTAATAAACACATATTTTAACTTATTGTAACAGTTCCATTTATATAGAGCGTAATATAGATAAATTTGCATGCCTAAAAAAATTAATATTTTCTAATCAAGTTAAATAATTTTACTTTGTTTTTAAAAAATAAATATACTTTTCAAAGAATTATTAACAATCACTAAATATAACAATTTAAATGGCAATGTAGAAACCTTGTGCAATAAATTCTCATCGTTATTCATAAGGTTACTGTAGGTCATCTCAAACATTACTTCGCATATTTATAATATCGATTGCTGTTCTTAGAACTCCACATCTGTTATCTCTGTCTGTAGCGGTTACTTTCGATATGACATGCAGATANTCGTTTAAAAACAAATCTAATAAACACATATTTTAACTTATTGTAACAGTTCCATTTATATAGAGCGTAATATAGACAAATTTGCATGCCTAAAAAAATTAATATTTTCTAATCAAGTTAAATAATTTTACTTTATTTTTAAAAAATAAAGTAAATAATTTTACTTTATTTTTAAAAAATAAATATACTTTTCAAAGAATTATTAACAATCACTAAATATAACAATTTAAATGGCAATGTAGAAACCTTGTGCAGTAAATTCTCATCGTTATTCATAAGGTTACTGTAGGTCATCTCAAACATTACTTCGCATATTTATAACATCGATTGCTGTTCTTAGAACTCCACATCTGTTATCTCTGTCTGTAGCGGTTACTTTCGATATGACATGCAGATAAGAAGGCTCTACAAGACCTCTCCTATCCACCTGGACTGATTAATGAACACAGTTTCTTAAATGGACGTTATGGCTCTACCCTATAGGACATGGGTGCGAGTCGCTTCAAGTATTTTACGCTGTGGTTATTTTAGTATCACGTTACCCTATAATACTTTCAGAAGTTGCATTTTAAGTTTCCAGTTTAATGCGGCAAGAGGAAACGTTTTACGTACTAAAACCTAAAACCGGCAGTCTTTCACAACGTGTCCGGGATTCCAACACGGAACCACGTCGTTCATTCAAACCCCAGAGAACTCTGCCACGAAGGCCACCCGAGGGGCATACAGGCGTCGCTGTTTATAAAAGTAATTAATTAACTGGAAGAAAAGAATTTTGTTTATAAAACAAAAAATTGATGCTTGAAGTTTGTGACGACATTCCGTTTATGCATCCGAGTTAATCGAGAACTAGACAAGAAAATTCCGTTGGACTTTCTCCGTCGCCGAAGCGGATTACAGTAACGACGGAAATAAATAAAACGCGCAGTAGTGGAAAATACAATATAAACACACAAATCGGAGACAGAATTTTACCAACTAAAAATATAATAGGGAAGAATGACAGCACAGGAACGAAATATTTTAGAGATCTATGTACAATTTTTTTTTTTCTGTAAAAACATCGTTAGCGCGAATACGCGTGTATCTGTAAATAAATTTTCTGGGGGTAGGTACAACTTTCTGCCAAATAAGGTAAAAAACCAATTACGTATGCCCGTATTTTTTTTACTTTTATCACATTAAAAAAATGGTGAAAATGGTAATAGCATTTTTGCAGCTTGCCTGCGTAGTTTTCTCATGCGGCAGGGGAGAAGTACAAATAACACGGGCGTAGTTAAATCTGCGAGCCTTCACCGCGTGTAATGAAGTCCCGCTGTTGCAGATGTAATGTGCACATCGCAGCACACCGACGGAAACTCTGCACGTAGGAGCGATGAGGCGCCAGGCGTGTGTGCTAGTCGGTACGTATACACCGTCAGTCGGAATCTCAGGTTCGGAAACCCAACTTTCCAAACTAAGGTTTTAGTGAAGTGGTTTTACCGTCATACGAAACTCCGTTTTGGAAGCTTGTGTTTGCGTGTTGTTTTATGCCGGAAACCACTTGTATAATAATAATAATAATAATAANACTCCGTTTTGGAAGCTTGTGTTTGCGTGTTGTTTTATGCCGGAAACCACTTGTATAATAATAATAATAATAATAATAATAAAACCTTGTTGTGGTGATACGAAAAGGAAATACATTTTACAGAAAATTATAAATNAATAATAATAATAATAATAATAAAACCTTGTTGTGGTGATACGAAAAGGAAATACATTTTACAGAAAATTATAAATATTACAAAAATTATATTTAAAGTTGCATACATTGCATGATCAAACGTAATTAAAAAATGGTATTTCGTAACGTTCTTTTAAGATGCAACATGTTTATTGGGTATTAGTTATTTTCGTACCTTCAGCAGAATTATATCATCACTCTGCATTTACACACATTATTTTACTATACCAATTAAACATCTTGTTTTTTTCACGTCAGTATATCCTAGTTGTACATTTCATACAGAAGTTTCGTTGTTTGTAATGCGCACGCAACTTAAGATTCGACGCGAAGCGTGAATTACAAACCTCGGTTTCGAGATTTGTGCGAAACCTCACGTTGGCGGCGTTTATACCGTNTTCGACGCGAAGCGTGAATTACAAACCTCGGTTTCGAGATTTGTGCGAAACCTCACGTTGGCGGCGTTTATACCGTACACAAACTCTGCTTTCCGAAACCCAGGTTACCGAAACTATGGTTTCAGGTGTCGTTATAAACGTACTGAATGTCTTCCATATCGCTCCCTAGCTTCTGCCAGGAGCCGTAAGGATCAAGATATTGACAATGGAGAAATTCCAACTAATAACTTGAGTCTTATTGACTACACAATTGCCACAGTATTTCAAAAAAACATCAAGCTAATGATGGCCTCTCTCTAATAGAAGAGTAACTGAGAGGGTTAATATTAGGAAGCGGCAGCGGTATTTACGTAGTGTGCGGTTAGAAAAAAACACTCGAATGCAGTGTGTCTGGATCCGACCCATAACTACCGAATCTCAGGCGTGCTATCGTATGTTCAAACACGCTTGATCGGACGAACTATAAATTCGTGGTAATTAACTGGCGTTAATTTTATTGTGCGAGAAACCACAAACGATTATTCGTTGCAAGGAAGCTATCTGAAGGATAACGTTAAATGCATCACAGATAATAACGAGAAAGTGTGTTATATATAGTATGTTCACTGTAAAATAAGCATTTTTAACTCAACCTTAAAAATAATCACTGCTTGTTAAATGCATGTATCCTACCACACACACTGGCATGCAAACTCCTAGTTAAGTTGGCNTTCGACGCGAAGCGTGAATTACAAACCTCGGTTTCGAGATTTGTGCGAAACCTCACGTTGGCGGCGTTTATACCGTGCACAAACTCTGCTTTCCGAAACTATGGTTTCAGGTGTCGTTATAAACGTACTGAATGTCTTCCATATCGCTCCCTAGCTTCTGCCAGGAGCCGTAAGGATCAAGACATTGACAATGGAGAAATTCCAACTAATAACTTGAGTCTTATTGACTACACAATTGCCACAGTATTTCAAAAAAACATCAAGCTAATGAGGGCCTCTCTCTAATAGAAGAGTAACTGAGAGTGTTAATATTAGGGATCGGCAGCGGTATTTACGTAGTGTGCGGTTAGAAAAAAACACTCGAATGCAGTGTGTCGGGATCCAACCCATAACTACCGAATCTCAGGCGTGCTATCGTATGTTCAAACACGCTTGATCGGACGAACTATAAATTCGTGGTAATTAACTGGCGTTAATTTTATTGTGCGAGAAACCGCAAACGATTATTCGTTGCAAGGAAGCTATCTGAAGGATAACGTTAAATGCATCACANCGCAAACGATTATTCGTTGCAAGGAAGCTATCTGAAGGATAACGTTAAATGCATCACAGATAATAACGAGAAAGTGTGTTATATATAGTATGTTCACTGTAAAATAAGCATTTTTAACTCAACCGTAAAAATAATCACTGCTTGTTAAATGCATGTATCCTACCACACACACTGGCATGCAAACTCCTAGTTAAGTTGGCNTTAAAAATAATCACTGCTTGTTAAATGCATGTATCCTACCACACACACTGGCATGCAAACTCCTAGTTAAGTTGGCAGCGAATCAAGATTCGGCTTCACCTATTATGTAGAAATTAGTTTTCGTGTCATATTTTAATTTTCAGAGGTATTATTGGAAATGTCTGATTATAGAAAATTTACTATTTGCTTAATACTTTTGTATCTAATTTTCAATGTATTTTCTGCTTGCAAAAATACAGGACCTTATTGATAAAATATAAATATGTTCCTTACGTTTTACAAGCAGATACCACACAATTAAAATTACGTACAAATATATTAAACAACTCGTAAAATGTACATTTTCAATAATCGTATATTGTCAGTGCCTACTATGAATCGGAAATTATGACGCGAAGACGAAGAATTTCTGCAAGATGAGTGAGGCGGATCCTTATGTGAAATAATTTTACGTCTTGACTCCGTATTGGGAGCGTGATGTTTTAATGTATTGCAACTAAGAGTTGTTTTTTTTNTGAAATAATTTTACGTCTTGACTCCGTATTGGGAGCGTGATGTTTTAATGTATTGCAACTAAGAGTTGTTTTTTTTTCTTTATACGCAGAGTACGAATTGGCATATTAATTACATATCGAGGTTCGTAAAAATTTAACATTTTTNTTTTTTTTTCTTTATACGCAGAGTACGAATTGGCATATTAATTACATATCGAGGTTCGTAAAAATTTAACATTTTTATTTGGCTGATTCTTTAATTATGTAATTAGGCCCATGAAAATATAAATTTGACATACGGCGGAAGGACACAAAATGATGAAAGTAGATCCTAAGCGGGTTTCAAAAGTGCTCAGCTCACCGTAAACAGCCTATGATGTTTGCGGCGACGGGAGATAGTGCAGAACACGGCCTGGCAGCCAGAGCGAAGAGCTGCGGTAACGAGGGATAAAAATACTAGAGCAAACAAAGAGTCGCTGCTCGGGAAGTTCATAAATGACGTCACCGCCTTAGCGGCGCAGAAGTGGCCCCAGCCTCTCTCCGTGATGAAAGCAAGGAGGGTGTAGCCGCACGGGTTCGGACGTGCCTTTCACCCCTCGCTATAGTCTGTTCCACGAACCAGTGCATTTTTCTTACAGTTACAAATGTACTCCTGTGTGCGCTTGTTTCCATGGCAAAATCTGTGTTGACATACTGGGCAGGTTGAAGTCAGCTGAATGTGTTTTTGCAAACATTATATGTGGCACGTGGAGGCACGGCTATGCCATGGAAACCGCTATTTACATGACTACACTTTCAGAACTAAAAAAAAAAAATGATTTTTTTTTTGGAACAGACTATAGCACGGGTTGCGTTCCGAAACGCTACTCCGAGAACACCAACAGTAACAGAGAGCAAGAGCTGAGGTAAATGGTTTTGTACCAAGCATGATGTGTTTGCAAACATTTCCAGTGTAATTTCCAAAACGTATATGTGTTTGTATGTATGTATGTATGTATGTGTGTGTGTATATATATATTGTAGGCCTTCTTTCTTTTTTTATAAAAATAAAATNTGGTTTTGTACCAAGCATGATGTGTTTGCAAACATTTCCAGTGTAATTTACAAAACGTATATGTGTTTGTATGTATGTATGTATGTATGTATGTATGTGTGTGTGTATATATATATTGTAGGCCTTCTTTCTTTTTTTATAAAAATAAAANATGTATGTATGTATGTATGTATGTGTGTGTGTATATATATATTGTAGGCCTTCTTTCTTTTTTTATAAAAATAAAATATGTACGGCCTACACAATAAGCTACACTTGCCGTAACCTAATAATAAACCTGCAATCGAATGTAATTTAACATTCTATAAGAACATACGGATTTTATCGCCTGTCGTGTGTGTACTTTCCCAACAGTGTCTGTGGCCAGAACGTGCACATTTTCTTTTTGTTCGCTTAATTCGACTACCTATGTATTTATATAATTCATAAAATTAATTTATCCCCCTGGCGCAGAATATGATTTTAACCCAATAACGTACACATTAATTATTTCTTTAAGGCGTTGCATGAGAAGACATTTCTGTCGTGAGACGTACTTACAAACTCCAGACAACAAGACATTTGGGTACTTATGTACATTTAGGTACTTTTTTTTAAAGAATTTCAGTAGGAGGAGCTATAAAAGTACCGAGTTGCCAGATTTGTCGTAATTCGAAATATAATGTATTGTTACAAAACGCCAGAGGTGCGTATCTGAGTTCGTGAGGGATGGAGGTCTTAATAAAGTAAGATAACTAAATATGATTTTAATTTATTCACACAGCTATTATTTACAGCATTAATCTATCTCCACTATTACTTCTTTTATTTCTCATTCAGCTCAATATTTAATGTCTATTTTTACTATAATTAACGTTCTTCTTAATGTCTCTGTTTGGCTATAGTCAATTAACTCATACTGATCATTAACACACGTTCAGTCTTTTTGTTGCCACCACTTGTAATGTATTTCACTCACACATCTAGTCGAATAGTCCAGCCTGCCAGCCGCACTCTTCACTGCTTGACACTAGCAGCCGCAAACTTCCCATGTGCTCGTCACTTCTCTCGCCGCTCGTCGTCTATCGCTGGAACTCGACCACTCATCCGTTCAACAACTCCCCGGCCCGGAGGCCCGTCGCACAAATTATACTCTGCTGGCCTTGACCTGGAAAGTTGGATGCGCCCCGAGTCACGCTTAAAGCAACGAGGGCAGCAAACCACTTGAACATTATTAAGATAAATACAGAAACTTAATACAACCAAGGTCAGCAGCACACGCTGCAATAAGTATTATCGTGTCGGCTCGCCTTTTGGTAATATATGTGTGGCTTTTGGTTTANGGTCAGCAGCACACGCTGCAATAAGTATTATCGTGTCGGCTCGCCTTTTGGTAATATATGTGTGGCTTTTGGTTTAGCTCGTGCCTGTAATTCGAAACATTCCATTGACTTGACGCCGCCGCTATCATATAACTGCTGTCCTTCACTTCGACTCGTAACAATATTATAGTTGTTCATGTGCATTTTGNGGTCAGCAGCACACGCTGCAATAAGTATTATCGTGTCGGCTCGCCTTTTGGTAATATATGTGTGGCTTTTGGTTTAACTCGTGCCTGTAATTCAAAACATTCCATTGACTTTACGCCGCCGCTATCATATAACTGCTGTCCTTCACTTCGACTCGTAACAATATTATAGTTGTTCATGTGCATTTTGTGAGTTACGCACGGGAGTGGTGGTAACTCAGAATGGTAGCTGTCAGGCACACAGCATCCCTGGGTCGAGTCCGTTCTTACTTGCATACCGAGGTGTTACGTTCAACTTACTGTCCTGTGATTTATTGAATTGACGCTAGTTAAAAACCTTTCTTTTATGCCTTTTCGATTGATTAAGGGTGGCTGACATAAACAAATTCTTACGACACGTGTAAAGTTGCTATAGTCTATTCGCGGTTTCTTCACACATTTTGAATCAAACCTTAGAAAAATCACCCCATGCGTGACGTGTTTGGTTGTTTACTAAATGTGCTGTGTATCACAAGTGTTTTATACTTGTGTTAACGTAAACGTACCTTAGTTTTGGGGACATTGAAATGTTATTTACATTTTACCCATAAATTATAATTCACATATATTTAATATTGATAAAAACAGTGNTGGTTGTTTACTAAATGTGCTGTGTATCACAAGTGTTTTATACTTGTGTTAACGTAAACGTACCTTAGTTTTGGGGACATTGAAATGTTATTTACATTTTACCCATAAATTATAATTCATTTATAATTAATATTGATAAAAACAGTGAAAAAAATAGGTATGTTGTTAATGCCTAGTAAGATAGTTCACATGCAAAATATTATTAAACTGCGTGTGCACGAATGCGGTGCGTTGTCCCGCTGGTGTAATTATCTAGACTTAGTTAAGCTTTGTTTTGCACGAGGCGGACGAATATCCTGGCAGTAGAACTATAGCAGGTCTTCATAAAAGTGTGAAGTAACCGTGAATGGGCTATACACCACTTGTTTAGTAGTTTTCCGCCAGTGTCGCCCTTTTTTTTTTTTCATGCTATTGTGTGTAGAAAATTACTTCAGACTCCTGAACGACCCTAAACGACATCAGTTACAGTAGTAACATATTTATAAAATTCTTTTGTTATTATATTGATTTGTTGGAACCATGATTGAAAGTATGCCATCCAGTAGGTCAAGTTGCAATGTTTGCAGTTTTCGGGAAAATTACACAGTTGGAAGTGTTAAGTTGCCCTTCCTGACGCGCTCGTATTTTCAGGGCTAGTGCAGTGAATATTTATTGCGGGGCAGGCGCGCGAATGCCGCGCCGCTCCCACGAAATGAAAGCGCTGACGTCACCTGCATCTGCCAACTGGTGCGTCTCGTCGCTGGAGGGGACTGCCCGCGGCTGTCGAGCTGACGTCACCGCAGCCTCGCGGTCTCCTGCCTTCTCGAACGCAATACCCTGTCAATTACCTGCCTCCCGACCGATGCTTGCAGCCGTCTAATGGGTTATTTAACACGTCCGGAGATCAACCTCCCGTGCCTCTAAACAGTTTATCACAAACGGAGATCCTACCTGTCTAGACGTCCACACAATACTCCATATACTCGAGTATATATCATATTGTTCATTGGCTGTCGTTACAGTCGGAGCTAATTCCCTTGTTCGGCTCGCCGACACGGAGTCAAGGCTCAGCTTCGCCCCTTTTGCAGAAGTTCTTCGTTTTAGCGTCATAATTTCGGATTCATAGAAATTTCTGACAATGCACGATTATAGAACATTTACATTTTAACGAGTTCTTTAATATTCTTGCGCGTAATTTTAATCGTGTGTTACATGCTTGTTGTAAAATGTAGAAACCTTATTAATAAAATATAAATATAAAGTAATAAAATATTAAATGCATCAATACCGTATTTTTATAATTATTAGGTATGGAAGTTGTGCAGGTTCGGTGACATCTTATCCATACTCCTGTGTATACTCCTGTGCATCAGCTATTTGTTCGCGATCTGCTGCCCCAGTTAGTTACCAATTTGACCCCAGACCTGGCGCCACGGGAGATTCCGAACAAAGTTTTCTCGCAGAGTTGTTAGTCACTCGGATCATTCAGGGCATTCCCAAAAATTCTTGATCCAGTTGCATTAGTAACTCTAGATATGCTTGTGTTTGAAGTCTTAGTTTGCCCTGGAATTAATCTATCAAACTGAGTATTTAAAGAGATTTAAATAATCGTGAAGGAATTTTGGGAAAGGGGAAAAAAAGGGGGGGGGCAACATCATCAGAATCATACAATTAAGGAAGTGACGTACGCCTTTGTTTACATTTGTTTTCCAGTGCACCTTACTAGTCAACTCTTTCAGGCTGGGAGGCATCATTCGTTGTTTAGAGAATATTCCGTAGTCGCATTCAAACAACTGCTGTCAATAACATCAAACACAAAAACACTCTAATTGTCCCAGACATTAGATGGAGGGCTATACTGATACTACTGCAGTTCCAAAAAAAAAAAAAATATATATATATTTGCAGCGCCTAAAATAACATTTTTATATTTGGCTTAAAAACACTTAGTTTGCTTGATTGTAAAAGTTTCCAATTGCGTTAAAACTGAGTCACAGGATGCGTGCTACAATTTCAGGGCGTGTTCCAATTGGCACTTTTCGTCTACAAAATTTGTGACTTTTTTTTTTTTGTCATTTGCATTTTGCGTTTTGTTAGCTTCGAAAGCTGACAAATTGCCAAATACAAATTACCAAATCGCCGCCATGTTAGTTTTGCCTGTTTGAAAGGTTAAAAAACACACAGCCGAGGTTATTGGAATAAACAAATAATTATTGAACTCACAATAATTAATTCACAGAGCAATTTACTGAAATATTCTTGAAGTAGGAATTTTCTCAGAACAATTTTGTTGCGTAATGATTTAACATAATATTCCTTAATTTTAAATTTGAAACGATCCTCTAACATCTTTCGGGAATAATGACTGTTTATTTGAAGACCCTGTGGATTCTAATTTTTGCAATCTTGATAACGTCAAAATAATAGTAGCATGGCTAGCTACACAGTTGCATGTCGTGGTATTCCGACTAAACCTTACAAAATACTAACGAAACGAAGTAGAACACGGCCTCAGTGCATGTATCAGCGCGTAGGTGAAATAGCCACTTATCCCGCACACGCCAGCAAAATGGCGTCACTGGCCAACAGCAGGTCGGAACTCCGTTCGCCAATCGGCGCCTGGTAACTTACTCGGCGGCCCAGCCAATAGGGAACCTTTCGCGGTACTCAGTAGCCAGTCAGACACGAGACCCGTTCACAGAGCGCCGCGCAGCCAATCAGAGAATGGGCGCGTCCACGCCACGTCTACTCTGTGGCACTAACGTGTTTTTGTCGGCACTGGCGGTAGAAAATGTGGGGACGTGTTGCGACTGCGCAGGTGGCGTGCGTGCTCTACGCCATGTTCCCATGCGCGCCGCTGACCGGTTGTTTGTGCGCGGTGTGTGGGGAAATCTTCGTTGCCTGTAGCCCGTGTCAAGTGTTGGGCAAGCGACGCTAATGTGGCAGCTTTCTACCCGCGCCGGCCGGGGACCTTGAGGGACCCTCGTGTGCCGTCCTTGACACGAAGACCGCTGCACCCCGGTGCTAACACCGCAACCCTTCTCTCGTCACCAGACCAGCCACAGCCCCGGCTACAAGGTCGCGTGAGCGGACTGCAGCCAATTGACGTGGCGGGTGCTTTCATGTAAGCGCACTCTGTCTCATTAGTCGATAACATTGCTCTTCTCTTGGCGTTGATTGGCAGATTGAGTCCTGCATTGCTGCTGGCAAGTGCGGTCTACTTTATCACTAGATACTGGAAAAAACTCTCGCGAATATATTTACTTTTATACTCGACTCCATATTCCTTGGTACAATCAAGCAGATGGGAACTGGTCATTGGTTCCTCTCTTCCACATTGAGAGACCGACATTGGTTCTGCATGTTATTGCGTGTGTGTTATTGGCTCATAGTCCTGGAGGAGGTGTTAAATAAGTCGTGGGCCAATTGCAGAAGTGCAAACATACAAGTGTTTGAATTTTAACTTGTCTCGAAATGAATCAGGGAATTTTCTGCTCTTTAATTATGACTAGGGATAATGGAAAATAGCGAAAAAAAAATTTCAGACAACATATCTTCGATAACATTATAGCTGGTTTATCCTTTTATGATTAGACGGCCAAGGTTTTAACTCGCCTAAGTTCTTTGCAGGTTAGTCACAAACGTTCTGCTTTGTAGGGTATCAGAATTCTCGTAGGCCCAGTTAAATGGGATAATAGTTTCATATATGCATGGCGGCCAGTAAGTACAGAAAACTGTCGGAAATATGCACAGCACGTTGAATCTTAGGAAACAGTCAACTTTTCCCGCGATAAACCATCATCTCTTATTATGACGTAAAAACTTGCTGACTGACTTGAGGTCAAGCTATGCCTCAGACACGGGTTATATTTCAGTAACTGTTTTAATTGGACCACATATTAGTAGACACGCCCTGGATATGTGTGAGCCATTTGTAAACCTGCAAGGGAACACTAACGATCGTATGTTATCTGGTCAAGGGTGAAACTGGGCAACTCGCTGGTGCAGTATCTAACAAATGGATGCATCTGAAACTGGAGCATGCAAGATGCTGTAGTGAGTGACCTACATGCTATTGAACTCGTGCAATTTTCTTGTTTCTACGCGTGCTGCTCGGGTTTGCTTTACATATAACAATTCCGCTTCTGCACACCAAGATACCCGGTAGGCGTGCATAAACCACGATTTTTTATTTTACTCTTTAAAAGTATAGTTTTTACCTTTTTATGTTAAACTTTTTAATACTATTATCGTTTTTTTTGTGATAAAATTTGTATTCGGATTGCAATGCGGAATTTAAAATTATTGCTGTTTACCCGACTGTAGTACCAAGTACAAAATTGTGCCTTGTGTAACGGGCCTTGGGTAGAGAGTACTTAAGAATACAGAGGTGAAACGGGTACTTATTCCGCGAACTCCTGCCACACACGCCACAAAAATGGCGTCACGCGCCAGCAAAATTTTGGAACACCGTGCGCCAATCTGCGCCTGGTAACCTGCACGTCAGCCAGCAGTCCAGGCAAACATGAATCTTTCACACCACGCGGTAGCCAATCAGACACAAGGCCCGTTCCCAGAGCCTCGCGTAGCCAATAAGGCCTGTTCCGAGAGCCTCGCGTAACCACACTCATTCACACACATCACTCTTCATAAGCGTTTTAAATGTCGATCATCCTGTATCAGACACGACTCTGTTCTTCTTACGTACGTGGTTACTCAATGGACCTCAGCACAGCTGAGAGATCCACATGCTGCTCTGATTCTGTCATTCATTAAGTGTAAAACGATTGACTGTTTGAATGAACGTTCGATTGTCTTTTAACTTGCATGCAAAAGCTGCAGTTTAATACTAACAATTAAGTTTATGCAATTATTATTGGTTGTGCGTAAACTATGCAGGTCAGATACACAATGTGCGCCATTACGGTATTGCCGGTTGGAGTGTGAGACTCGCTTTGATAATAGCAGTGACCCGTGTGTGTTACTGCATGGACTCTTGCAGTAGGTATTAGACTGTTTCCGAGCAAACGCATAGAATAATACAGCACTACGCAGCAAGCAGATACGCCATATACTTCTTACAGGAACTGCAGGTTTTGCATGCAAGTTAACTGACAATTGAATGTTCGTACATTCAGACTGTCATTCGGTTTGCATTGCAACCATTAATCGCGTGCGTTGTTTCAGTGTCAGACATTGCCTGTCTGTGGTGTTGCTTTCTGAATGGAATGCAGTTTACAAACGAAGAAGCATTTTACATGCTGATGATACTAGCAGAATGTCGTCGGAATCGCAGAGCTGCTGACCGTTTGTACGCAGAGAGATACCACAGCGCGTCCATCACTCGTACAATGTCTTCCAGCATCTTGCATGTCGCGTGCGCACAACCAGGCTAGTGCAACCGACACGCAACAAACATCGTCGCATCAGACGACCTGTGAGAGACGAGAAGGCTGTTGATGTACTTTATTCCATGGTAGTTAATCCTCGTGATTCTACACGGAGGATTGCCCGCGATTTAGGATTGTCTCAAAGTACAGTGTCAGGAGAATCCTCACTGATATTCGTCTACATCCGTACCGTGTACAGCTGCTCCAAGAACTTGGGGAATAATAACTTTCCTGAGCGCGTTGATTTCTGCAACTGGTACCTGAGCAAGTACCGTGCTTTCCATCGCAGCATTTTGTGGAATGATGAGGCCACATTCAAGAATAATGGTGACGTTAACATACATAATGCCCATTACTGATCTACAGTCAACCCACATTGGCTCCGTCAAGTGGATAACCAGCATGTGTGGAGCCTTAATACTTGGTGTGGCCATCTCGGACATCGTGTCATAGGACCATACTTTTTTGAAGAGCAATTGAATGGTTCAGCGTATGCAGAATTCGTAGAGAATATTTTCTATCAGCTGATCGAAGATGTCCCTCTCACTCTGAGATTAACACTGTGGATTCAACAGGATGACTGTCCTGCTCACTTTTCACGCAGAGCTCAGCTAGTCGCTGACATGTTATTCCCCAGATGGTGGATTGGACTAATAGGTCCTGTAACTTGGCCACCACGTTCTCCAGACTTGTCCCCAAATGACTTATTTTTGTGGAGGGGAATTAAAGACATCGTCTACTGCGTGCGTCCAACAATGAGAGAAGACATGAAAGACAGAATCAGAGCAGCACGTGGATCTCTCAACTGTGCTGAGCAACCGCGAACGTAAGAAGGAGAGCTGAGTCGTGTCTCATACAGGTTGGTCGACATTTCGAACACTTATGAAGAGTGATATGTTCAAATGCGTGTTCCCAGTTCCATTTCACACTGGTTCTCTCACGCCACACCGGTATTTACAGTACACCCGACGTCCTTTTGATTGTATGTAAACTAGGTATGCACGTCAGAAAAACAACATGTTTCGTTGATTTCCATTTGTGTGTAGTAAGAATAAAAATAGTGTTCGTTCATTTACATTGTGTGTAAACTACGCACGTCACAAACCATATGCTTAAATGATTTTTTTTTATTGTGCGTATACTATGCACGTCAGAAAACAACTGTCTTAGTAAATGTTTTCTTTCAGACGATCTACCCAACGATACCATATAGATCCCTATTCCCATTTGCAATTTCAAAGTTTACCTCTCCTACCCTTACCTCCGGTATGTTCGGGGAAATTGAGTTACTACCAATCGATGATTTATATAGGTTATAGTTATCACAATTTTTTCGCGAACCCCCGGTGTCGCGTTGTTTCCGTGAATATATATATATGTATATATATATATATATATATACACATATATGTATATATATACGGGTGCTGTGAATCATCCTATATATATAATCTTAAGGGAACCGCCTACTTGGGGATATTTTGCGTGTTTGAGGCCGAGAAGCGCTGGAGCGATAAGGGCGACAAAGTCACGCGCATCAAGTGCCGCATCGCCCCTATGCGCAAGGCTCTGAACTGGCGTACAGTGTTCTCGTCGTGTGGCGTGTACCTACGTGACTTTAAGCAGTGACCTTATTTTTTTTTGATGGAAAGTCTGAACGTGAAGTTCAGTCCAAGTGCCTATAATAGTTTCGCATGTTTTAGACCAGTATATTTTGAAATGCAGCAGTAAAAAAACCGTTTATAACTATGTTGGAGGGCTCAGGAATAGTATTTATAATGTGCGCGATGGTTAAAATGTTATTCGTACTAGTTTTGTGTTTTTTCTTGTCGTTTATCGGTACAATGGGAACACGGTAAGTGTTTTTTTTTTTTTTATTAAAACACGTTAATTTTGGACTCTCTGCAACTCAATTAGAGCCGCAGGTGGTATAGCCTTTTCGCGGTTTCTTCGCACTTTTCGAATCAAACCTTTGAAAAATCACCCCACTTATGACGTGCTTTTGGTTGTTCCTAAATATGTAATGTATAACAAACTTTTTATACTTAAGTTAATATAATATTATGTAATTTTTGGTTAAATAGAACTTCTACTTATGTTTTATTTATAAATTATATTTCATTTATAATTAATGTGAATAAAAACCGGGAGTAAATACTCATGTTGGTGATGCCTGGTGAGACATAGTTCTTATGCAAAATGTTATCACACTGAGCGCGTACGAATGGGATGCATCGCCCCTTCGGTGTAATTGTCTAGACTCGGTTGTACTTTGCTTGCATGAGGCAGAGGAACATCCTGGAAGTAGGACTTATGCAGGGCTTCAGGAATGTTGGAAGTAACCGTGAATTGGCTATAGGCGGCCGCCTGTAAGGCCTACCTGCCACGTCATAACTCGCTGTGGCTGTGTTAGGCCGATGGACGTAGCAATTGCCGCAGTGTTTACGACGACCCGCTACAGGCCTGAGATTGTTCATGGATCTGGAGGAGCGTGCACAGTGGGAGATTCCTGAGAGGGGGGTCCCGGATGTTGAGGCTCCTGGTTTGCCGACGGCGACCCTGCCATACACTCTCCACCAATCTACACGCAGTTGCGTGTGTCGTTCAGAACATATGACTACTACGATGGAGTTATGGGATTGCGTTCAACGAGCACAACCTGTCAGTCCCCGAAGGGAGGGCGTTACAGCAATGTGGACGGGGGGCAGTGCCGGAATGTAAGGGCGGGGGAAACGGGAGATCCCGAGAAAACCCGCCGATCAGTGGCATCGTCCGGCACGATTCCAACGCGCGAAAATCCGGGAGCAACCCCGCCGGGAATCGAGCCCGGTTCGCTCAGGTGGGAGGCGAGTAGTCTGACCACTACACCACCGCGGCCCCGCTTGTAGGGGGTGGGGGGTAGTAACACTTAATTTTTTTAGATTTGATATTGTTAATGTTTTCGAATAAAATCTAGTGTGAGGCTGTGTCGGGGACACGGCCGTGAATTTTGCGCGAATAGTAAACTTTTCTTCAGCGTTAGGTGGTAGGCCTAATATTTTATTTGGGATATGTGAATTAAATGAAAAACACGAAATAAATACTTAGCTTCTACGCCTTAAATCGATAGATATAGACGAGATCTTTAGTTTGGCACCAAAATCAACGTACTAGCACATCGGAGTCGCGAGATACGCTGCCCGGAAATGTTCGCCCACGCCCAAAATGGCCGCCAGTCGCCGCGGACCCCAACCGAGCCCCGCGCATGCGCGGCGTCAACTCAAGGTCGTGCTCGCACAGTAGCAGTTTACCCGATCGAACGACGCAAAGCTTATTCCACTCCACGAAGTTACAGTGTCGGAATGGATCACCCTGCACACGTTACAGCCTCAGTTTCCGTCCTGATTTTAAAGAGCTCTTCCACATGCCGACTGTTGAGGCGAGTTTGTCAAGGTTTCTCTCTCACGCTTCAATAATTTGCAAATTGGCCCGAAGCTGGCTCCAGTTTTGAAATGTCCTGACACGCTGTCAGCGGTGTCCCTGGCGAGAGCGAGGCCAGGTGCAAGAACTTTTGCGAGGCTCTCCCCTTCTAAACTATACACCTCACATAAATTATGGAATACACATAAAGGAAAGCATAGCAATTAGAAGCTATCAACGGTATCGATACAAAACCTGAAATTCAAAGTGATTTTTTATTTACATACTAATGTCGGCGCTAAAGCGAGAGGATTATTATTTCAAATATTTGATACCATATTAAAAAAAAATTCCCGGTAATCTATTCCGAACTCTTTCAAATCAAACCCGGTCTTCTGCAGTTGCGGTTTTCTATGGCAGTCAGTTATGTTTGCTGCTCACCTTGATCTTTCTTTTCGAAGTAGTGGTAGCATATCTGCCCGCGTTACTTACTCAGGCGCAAGTATGGAAGGTGCGTTCAAAAATCCAGTGTAGGAAACTTATTGTTACTGAAACTGAGCATAAACTAAGATTGAATTGAAATTTTATATAAGTTTCAGGTTAAAAATATTTTTTAACAGAACTATTTATTATATAGTGATTTTTCAAAGGTTTGATTTAAAAAGTGCAAAAAAACCGCGAATACACCCTATATGATAAGTCAATGACGGGTTGTAAAGTTTACAATAGAAGCACATAATCGGTAGAACGAAATGAAACCGGGTTTAGTGTTAGTCTATTGAGTGAAAACAAGTAAAAGAAAACCTCTGCTCGACAATGCGGAACGGCGATCTCTACACACGAGGTAATTGTATATTAATCGGAGCTCGGCCTAAATGTAGCCGCGTAACGGTGACTCGCAACGCGGAAGGTAAGACGGGATTGGAAGGGCGCAGACGGTTTGTTGTGCTGACAGACCCACTTCCGAGTTGGCGGAGGCCGGCCGTGAAGGTCCTGTGTTCGATTCCAGCCATGTCCGCGTGGGCGAACCGAACCTGCGCGTCGCCCCCAGTAACAAAACTGACACAAGAGGAAGGAGACTTAAGTAATTGCAGTTCTGGATTTATCCAGATTCACCCTTAACTTACATGTCACATTTTTTTAAATAACAGTTCTGTTCATACTTATAAATAAATCGGTCACGTGTTCATCTTGATTTCAAGAAGGGGAATTTATAATAAAATTATTTATATGGCTCCGTACCAAGCACTTCGATATGCCTTAATAATTGCTGCATCTGTACCAGACGCTGCTGAATTCTTCTACTTCTGTATTAGTTTTTTATGTGAACGCCCACTAAGTACTCCAGGATATGACATTTGAAATATTTCTACTTCGACCTTGTTTGTTTTACTAAATCGCCGTCCAAAGGTGAACAATTCTCACCAGGTGCTGGAAAATAATGCGAATGCCAGTCATCTTGATGAGTGGCAGCTTCGTGACTTTCAAGTTCCGTTATCATAAGTCCAATCGCGAGTTGAGTGAATCATGCAGATAAAGGAGGACAAGATCGAGATTACAATCTGCCACTTATTGCAGCGAGATACCGCTAGACATGTCCTTAGTTTTGTTGCTAGATCCGCAGTTTATTTCTGGGAATTGTCGTGGTATGTAATTTTGTGATGCTGTATGCACGTATGAACCACCGGTGCATGCGCAGTTTGTTTCACACTCCGGATGAAAACTCGCGTGAGCCATTCAAATAGAAGTGGTATTCTTGAGCGCTCAAAGAGAAATGTAACAGGACCTACTCTTGAAAGTTAACTTCTGTTTGGAACATTTATGTACCATTAAATTAATTAAAAATAGTTTTATTGTAGATTGCGAGTTTTATTCTTAAGTAGTTCGTTGCTTACGATGGTCCATAAAGAACTAGTAATCCAAAAAAAAGTAAAATCAAGACAATAATTCGTGTTAATTTTTTTGTGCTTTTCTTGCTTCGTCTTGAGTGAGAAAGCGGGACATTTTGACAGCATCACCCATTTTCATTATTTGATTAAAATATCACAACTAGAACAAAAAGTGACAGTCGTCGTTTAATATTCAATATACCTTCCTGGTAAAAAAAATCTCGGGTTGTAAAAGAATGTTATGCCTGAGAAGGAGATTCGAGTGCGGGATCGTTAATATTGGAAATGTTTTGCTGTGTCGAAAGCAACTGTACCAAGTAGTCGTGCTGAATGAACAAAGTGGCATATTCTCATACCGGAGTTACCACTCCGACCGAATCTCTTCTGTTGGCTACACCAATAATCAGCAGATTATTAATATCATTATCTTCGTTATTACTTTATAATTCATTAACGTCAAAAACATTTTCATAACGTTTCGTTAAAGTACTTGCAGAATACACTTGATTTGCAGTTGTGACTAGGGTTGCCAACCGTACTTTAATATATAGTATTGTACTATATTTTGGCCCGGTGTACTATATACTGTTTTAAGAAATATATAGTACGCAAAATACTATATTTCGGTCGGACCTTACAATGTGCTTCGGGTTGGCCAGTTCTACTATATTAATTTTTATTAAATAGCAACACCACTCAGCAAACTTTATGAACCCACCTTACGACTTTGCTTCGACTGACGCGCTGTTCGTGTTTCCAGAACGTGAGAACTGACACTTGCAATGTCAAAGTTTTTTTTTTACTTCGTTTTTACTCATCTGTGGTGTGGTTTTGTTTTGGTCACCAAAAATTGCTTAACAAGAAGTGCATAAAAATAAATCGTTAAAGTAAACAATGGAAGGCGAAAGTGATGGTGAAAGTGCGCTGTTGTTGGTCCCTACTAAAAAGCGGAAAGTCCATAAAATATAAATAGAGCCAGTCTCACCGTAATAAAAAATGAGCTTCTCATTTACAATTTGAGTGCAATAAAGCATTTGATTATTTCGTTATGAATAATAAATTATTAAAGAGTACACAAAGTGCAAAGAAATATAGCTTTTGTAAATAAATAATACATTTGGTGTTTACTAAGTATACCTTACACTTTTTTTTAACCTTTTTCCTTGAAATACTATATTTTCTTTCAGTGCACTATATATTTTATATCTTGGTCTGAAAAATACTATATTTCTCCGAAAAACAGTTGGCAACCCTAGTTGTAACGTCTTCGTAAATGTGCGGAACGAATTATAAATTTTCAAGACCAGTAACTAAGCTTCTACAAATTTACGGACATTTATTTAAGTTTGCCAAGATAATTTCCCCCCCCCCATTTTTTATAAGTTTTGATTTTAGAAGTTATATTTTCATTGAGAAATAACTGTATTAGGCAAATACAAAATTAAAATGTAGAGTAAAAATTTAATCACGATTAAAACGGGGGTTTCCTTCTTGACTGTGTTTATGTTGTAAGCTATTTAAAATTTGCCTTAACAGTAGCTCTAGTGATGCACCCGGATGTTCAGTTTTTCTTTTCACAAGATTTGAAGTGGTGCTTTATGTTGCAGATAGTGTATGTTAATATTCAATACTTTAGCTTACAGGCAAACTAATTATTTTTATTTTTAAATACGGAGGTACCTTCTGTGTTAACGAAGGCCGACTGCTTTTCCAGGTAATGTCGCATCTATGCTAATTTACGGAAATATTTCACAGCGGTGTTATGAATTAGCACTTTCGCTTCATACTGCGAGAGTCTGGCAGAAAAAATTCGTGACGAAGTGATCTGAGTGCCGCTTTCAACCAGTTCTTCGGAGTCCAAAGGTTTTTAGTTTCGCAGCCGGCACCTAACGCAATGGGTCTTGATAATTGCAGGCGTTGAAGTACATAACTGGAAGCCATTAACTAAACAAAGATTTGATGTTGTCGTCGTTTGTCAGGTTTAATATCCTTCGACGTCGAATCGTCATGTAGTTCAGAGTAAATATGTTCTACAGTTACACTTGTTCACGTTAACGGATTCTATTCACCATCGACGTTTTGTTTCTTTTAATCGAGTACGTATATTTCGTGTAGTGCGTTCGTGTAAAAATATCTTTTAATTATTTCACAGCCAGTTGAACACGTGCGAAAGCCCTGCCCTTCCTCTTATTTCAGCCAACTGTGTATCCTTTTTGCCACATTCCCATTGAGATTATTATTTATAGTATCCATGCGTTGACTGACGCTGTAATTAATGTAATCATAAATATGAGCTCCCATTACGGCGGTTGCTTGTTAATAAAAAAAACCCGGTTTCAGGGGCCATTAATGTAAAAACTCAATTCCGATGCGGTGTTAAGGACCTCTCTTCATAATTCCTTGTTGCCTGAGTACTCTTGCCAGAAAATAAACTTACAATATTTTAATATTACTGTAGGAATTTTTGTCCAAACGCGGATTTCAAGAGTGTCAGCTTTAATCGTGAGCCATGCTTATTGTTCGTGTGGCAGTTGAATTTTTATCTCCTGGAGTTATAGTTTTTCAAAACGCAATTGTATTGCTTCAATTTTACTGTTTCCTGTTTATGTGTACGTATGCAGTCGTTCATGCATGTCTGTCTGCATACATGCGTATATTGTGTGACTAGGTTGAATCGTGTACTATCCCACCAAACACGTGTTTCTGAAATACACGTTCGAAGTTCTCGGATCAGACCTTTACCCCGCCATAAGATGGGATGAGTACATGAACGGAAGTCGAGTACTTTTGCTTCCGTTTTGCCTCAGAGGTGCCAATTTTTTTTTATGGAAACCCAAGAATTTCTGTGACGTTTCAACAAACTCTAGGGGGGTAGGAGGGAATTTCCTCATAATGTTTAGAGAAACAGATGTCACGAAAACATGTATTTAGAAATTCCTCGTTTCGCCGCCACTGAAGTTTAAAATCTCCCTACAAATCGTCAGCACGTTTGGTAGTCAGACGAAGTACTTTAGGACTCGTGTTTCACGTCATCTGGCAAGGACCCATCTTAACATTTATTTGTATGTAGCACGGAATCTGCTTATCGCCTACTATACAAATGTATCTAGCTAGAATTGTATTCCGTTTCACTGAGCAAATATGTATGCTTGTATGTGTGATCTTTAAATAACACATTTTTACACTATCAATGACACACAAATAACAGTATTTCTTATTTCAGCCATTGTTTGTTCATCTGGTAATAACTTATACCCCCGCGTCTTTGGCACGGTAAAATTATTTTCAAAATATAATATGTTTCTGTTTAGTCTGCTCTTAAACTAATGTGTATGAAACAAAAACCTATTTCTCTTATCACAATTTTTAAACGTTCTAATTTTATGCCAGTTTAATGACATGTCCGCCAGTGTTAAACGTTTTAAAAAAATGCATTCACAGGCACAAATTTATACTAAATTCAAAATATTGAATGTACCGCGAATCACTTACATAAATACGAAACACTTTTAGTATTAACTACAAATATGGTATACATCTAACTTACTCGTTGAAATTGCGCTCATATAGCATGTGTGTAGCTTTTGTAAATATTATTTCGATATGTATTATGATAGTTGCAGTATATTTTTTTAACGTTTTCTTTTATATGTATCGTTAAGGTCAATTTCTTCTCAGATCAGGATTTAAAAAAAGGGAAAATTTCCGCCACTAGGTGCGGAGTGCTTCAAAAAGTTACTTTTAATTAAAATTATAAGCGACGTGAATTATAAAAGAGACAGATTTTACTTAATTGATAAGTTATTTTATATCTGATTTATGATTACTGCAATTATCATGTTTTTTTAACTTAGAAACTAGGGGAAAAACATCTGGTGCATGGCAGACACTAGCGCTTACTTAGTGACGAGAATTGTTGGTTGCCAAACTTAGTAACCTTAGCATCGTTAACATTGCTGCACACGCGAAACCGTTCTTCAAGTGACATGCGGGAATATTTGTTTTACAAGGTTGGAGGATGTGGGTCTCAGGGTCCACTACACAAGTTGTTCAACGCCTCCGCGATAAGCTGTTCGCTGCGTTGGATGTGCGCCAAGTCGTCGAGTTTCTTTTATCGCGGAACGCGGCGAGTTTGTTTTTTGTTTCGTTCGCGAGTGCGTGGTTCCGTGGACGGGATTGCAACTTGCACACAAATCTCGCGACCGTGCGGAAGCGATCTCGCCTGCGGAGGCCAGTGACGTGTTCTTGCCTGCGATCCGCTGCAAGGCGGGAAAGCAGTTGCCTGCATGTGTTGCGTGCAAACTGGAGCAATGTACGTGACATTGTCGCTGTTGTACTTGCTGGCATTTTATTTCCGTACCTCGCACAAGGTCCTCACGTGCATGGTCTGCGGAATACTATACAGAGGCCTAGGTCGTGCGAAATCGTTTTCATTTCCTCAAATCGCCGTTTTGATGTTCAAGGTAAAGTGGGCACTTTTTTAAGGCGTTGCTATATTTTTCCTTTCAGCCAATCTGTATCTTTCCCCCACTTTAGAATATAAACATTGCCATGCGACTAATAAAAACAGTGCGTGCATTTCACCATTCTGATAAGTTAACGTTAGAGGTTGCAATAAAATATATATGCTAGTGGTTAGTGCCTGTTGGGAGGACATTTATATATATATATATATATGG